>JAUEJK010231862.1:0-10305 GCA_032274865.1 Eryngium alpinum
CCTCACCTTTTTTCTCTCTCAGGTTACCACAAAAATGACGGATCAGAGTAGGAAAAATAACATTAGGTGAGAATAAAATTGAAGAAATCCCTAAGTTTTCAAACAACTTGAATAAACCCACTTTCCCAAAAACCTCTCCTTGGAAAACTCTACCCTTAAGAATTGTTCTAGAGCCAATATAAAATTTAAAGTACCTCTAAACCACGCGCCGCCGGGTTTGGAGCAACTCTGAAATTCTCCACTTCTTCTTTAAGATCATCAACATCGACATGTTTGCACGAATCCTCTGCATCACTTACATCCAGATTTGGGAATGGGGTTGGATTGGGGTTAGGGTTTTAACTGGGATTTGGGTTTGGGGTGGAACCGGTGGCGTGGATTCGTCTCTTACGGTTGTCACGTATGTGGCCGTTAAAGAGAGTGGGAAGAAACTGGAATAGTGTAACGTTTAATTAGGTGGTGGTGGATCTTGATTTTGATTTGCAACAGCAAAGGGGTTGGGGTTTGTGGGAAGGAAAGTGAGAGAAAACCAAGAACTAAGGTTCATTAGCTTAAGTGTAGGTATATATATGAATGTATATGCTAGTAGGTAGAGAGTTGTCATGTGACTCTTAGTATTTGCATGGGAAAACGTAAACACGTAAACCTTTCATCTTATACGTCTAAAACCAATTAACCAGATAATTAGGAAAAAATCAAAAATTAAATTTTCTGAATTATCCCTAAATTTAAGCACACGGTTTAAACACAAATATTCAAATTTTAAAAATTACCTGATAAGATTAATTTGAATTTTATTTAAGATAAGGTGTAACATAATATCACGTAATTTCCCTAATTTCTAACCCTGCAAAAATAAGTTAAAACATAACATTAATTCACCCATAAAAAATATGAAATAAATTAATACTTATATATATCCTGTAAAAATACCACACGGTTAGATAAATCACATATATCTCAAACAATTATTTTGTCACACTTCAAATAATCACATAAATATTCAAGTGACACATGTAACACATACGATTAATTATTCCACATATTTAGTGCATAAGACAAATATTTTCCTGCACCAAAATGTAAGATAAATCATTTGATAAAATATCACATAAATATTCGAAATAATTATTTTAACAAAATAATTTCAAATAATTTTTGGTAAATCCAAATTATTTAGCAAATAATTATTAATTTTATGTATCACTTAAAAAAAATAACAAGTTATCTTTTTCTTCTAATGCACACTAAGTGTTAGTGATTTGTCATATCAAGTACATAGCGTATGATCACAACACTTAAAATCAATAAATAATTTTATACCCGATTTATTTATCCCTGTACCTACAGTAACAGAATGCAACATGCTGGATTATCATAGTCAGATAGATTAAACTTGAAACATACCAAGCTCCCTTCGGATTAGACAAAATCTTTCTTCGGCCAATGGCTTAGTAAAGATATCGGCTAATTGATATTCAGTAGAGACAAAAATTAAATTAATTTTACCTTTTGCCATGTTGTCTATAAGGAAATGATGTCGTACCTCAATATATTTTGTCCTTGATTGCAATACCGGATTTTTCGAAATATTTATTGTGCTTGTATTGTCACAATAAATTGGTATAGCATCACACTTAATTTCAAAATCCTTTAGAGTCTGTATCATCCACAGAATCTGAGAGCAACAACTACCCGCTGCAAGGTATTCACCTTTAGTGGTAGATAAAGCAACAAATGTCTGCTTCTTGCTTTGCCAAGAAATGAAACTTTGGCATGCAAATGCATAAATACCACTTGTAGTCTTCCTATCATTTTGATAACCTGCATAATCCGAATCTAAATATCTAACTAAGCGAAATTCATTAGTGATAGGATAAAATAATGCAAGATTAATTATGCCAGCCAAATATTTGAATATTCTTTTCAAAGTATTTAAATGTGACTCTTTAGGTTTTGCTTGAAATCGAGCACAAAGACAAACAAATACATCAAATCAGGTCTAGAGGATGTTAGGCATAAAAGACAACCAATCATACCTCTATACCTTGTAACATCAACATCCTTACCATTATCATCAGAATCCAGCTTGATGGATTGACTCATGGGTGTGGACTTGGATTTTACATTCTCAAATCCAAATCTTTTGAGAAGCTCTTTAGCATACTTGGACTGATGTATGTAGATACCATCCTTGGTTTGTTTAATTTTCAGTCCCAAGAAGTAATTGAGCTCTCCCATTAAGCTCATGCCAAACTCACTATGCATGCAACTTGAAAACCACTCTAGTAAAACCATTTTGAATTAAGAAATTACTTAACCTTTCATACCAGGCTCTTGGGGCTTGGATGCTCCTTTAGATGGTTGTACAAGTTCCCAAACTTGGCATCTTTCCAACTGATTTAATTCCTCTTGCAGTGCAACAACCCAATTCTCATCTTCAAGTGCCTCATTTGCATTTTTAGGTTCAATTTGAGAGAGAAAAGCTGCAAATGAACAAAAATTCAAAGCACCTCTTCTTGTCCTCTTTTCATTGATATCTCCAACGATGAGCTCCTTCGGATAATTCTTTACAGTTCTTGTAGATTTTGGCTCTTCATGAAGCGACATCTTTTCATAAGAGCTGACCAGACCATTGACAACTGCAGGAGATATTGCATCTGGGGAACCAACATGTTGGATTATAGGACATGAGGGAGCTGCAGATGACTGTCCTCTTTCTGGTGTTCCTGTGAATGTATGCATGGGACTAGCAGTAGAATCCTTCTGATGTGATGTAGACTCCTGTATTTATAGGGGAACAGAAGCAGTAGACTGTTTTCCTGTATTCCTTGTATAACCTACATCTTCCTTATCACTTGGCAGATCATCATTAATCTCTTTAAAAGTAACATGAATAGATTCCTCAACAGTACATTTTTCAATATTATAAACTCTATATGCTTTACAATTAAGTGCATAACCAAGAAAAATAGCTTCATAAGCCTTAGCATCAAATTTACCATCCTTACTTAAGGTTTTGAATACAAAACACCTTGACCCAAATACCTTGAAATAGCTGATATTAGGTGTTCTACCTATAAGTAATTCATATGGAGTTTTCTCAATGTATGGTCGAATCAACACCCTGTTTAGAATGTAACATGTTGTATTCACAGCTTCAGCCCAGAACTTCCTTGGCAATCTGGATTCCTGCAAGAGTGTTCTAGCAGTATCCTCGAGGGTTCGATTCTTCCTTTCTACAGTACCGTTCTATTACGGTGTCCTAGGATCCAAAAATTCATGTTCCACTCCTCTTTCTTCACAATAAGGAATAAAATCCTTATTGAATTCTCCTCCACGATCACTTACTACTCCAACAAGTCTCAAATCATATTTATTCTCAACAAGTTTGATTAGCTTTTCAAATTCATTAAAAGTATGATCTTTATGTCTTAAAAATACAACCCAAGTAAAACGAGAATAATCATCAACAATAACAAAATCGTATTCTTTACCTCCTATACTTGCATACCTCTCAGGTCCAAACAAATCAAGATGAAGCAGTTGCAAGGGTTTAGTTGTAGATTTCCTTTTCTTCGGTTTAAATGAGCTTTTGATTTGTTTCCCCTTTTGACAAGCCGGATAAATACTTGTCTTTACATATTTTAGCTTTGGCAGTCCACGTACAAGTTCTTTGTTAGATAATTTCTTTATCAAATCCATGTGTACATGACCAAGTCTTCTATGCAAAGATAATATTCATCATGCAAGGCTGCTAAGCAACAGGTTGCTTTATTCTGCTAAAAGTCAAGTATAAATATATTTCCGTCCCTTCTAACAACTGGAGGAACTCGGTTAGCAGCATGGGATATAGTGCATCTATTTTTATCAAAAACAACACTACGACCCTTATCAAGAAGTTGACTGACTCTTATCAAATTGTACTTAAGATCATGAACAAGATTAACATTATCGATCGAAAATTTACTGTTACCTATTTTACCTTTACCAACAATATTGAGTGTCTTGTTATCACCGAATGTTACGTGCCCTCCTTTCTTTTGAGTGAAAGAGATGAACTTTGATTTGTCTCCCATCATGTGTTTAAAGCACCCACTATCCACAATCCATTGGTGATTCGGTACCTTCGCCTTGAGACAAATCTATAAAACAAACAAAGCACTCAACCTTTTGGTACCCAAACTTTCTTGGGTCCATCATTGTTAGTAGCATAATATAAACTATGTAAATCAGATTTTTTAATCCATTTTTGAACTATGCTAACACCCTTCATGGGACATCTTTCGGTAAAATGTCCTTTCTTCTTGCATTTTTGGATTTTGACATAAGGCATTGCATATGAATACAGCTTGTTGTATCTGACACCTTTTTGTTTAAGAACCTCCTGCTTAACTGGTTGATATCCAAGGCCTTGCTTGTACAATGTATTATGTTGCTTGTCTAACATAGCCTTTAAAGTCTCTTCTCCTTGTACAAATCAAGAAAGATCCTTTCTAAAGCTTTTCACCTCTTGTACCAAAGGATGTGAATCTCTTAGTGAAGCTACTATTGAGGTTGAGCTCCTCAAACTTCCTCTAACAGATTCCTCCTTGATGGTGTCCACTTTGGTCCTTAATTCCCTATTGTCAGAAAGCAACACGTTCTTTCTGTTCAAGAGAATTTTATTATACTCTTCTAGGTAGGAAACTTTGGCATTGAGAACTCTTGACTCCTTTGATTGTTTCTGGTCTTTCTCATCAATTAGAGTGTCGACTTGATTTGACAGTTGCTCCACCATCTTTTTTGAGATACGAATTCTTTTCCTCTAACTTTTGGTTCTTATATTTTAAACACTCAATTTCATCTTCCTGCATTGTTAGTGAATTGCAAGAAAAATTATCATTTAAAAAATTTACATTTAGAATTTGTACCTCATTGGATTCATCTTAACTTGTTTCGAGGTCCGATTCAACGACTACGGTGTCATCATCCATCCCGATAAAACACACTTGAGCCATATCCTCCTCTTGCTCCTCACTGGCATCAGATTCATAATCACTCCAAGTAATAAGAGCTTTGGCCTTCTTTTTGTGATCCTTGGAACCAACAGACTGCTTTCTGTTTTTCAATTTAAAATAGTCCCTTTTGAAATAACTGGGCTTTCCACATTCAGAACATGTATCATCCTTGGTATCCTTTCTGGACCTTGGTAACCTTTTCTCCTGCTTTAGCTTGTTCTTCTTTTGGAGTAGAACCTTAATCTTTCGAGAAATACAAGCCAATTCTTCATCTGATTCGTCATCAGAATCCAACAGATTCCTTTCATCTGCTTCAGATTTGAGAGCAAGATTTTTCATTTTTGATGTGGCCTCCTCTAGATTATGTAGCTAGAGTTTCATCTCAAACTCCTCAAGATCAGGAAATAAAGCTATGGTACTCATGGAATCTATGGCATCCAAATCATCAAGAGTTGTTATTTTGGATATAAAAGACCACGGCATACTCCTTAAGATTTTGCGATTAATTTCGAATTGAGGAATGACCTTTCCAAGCATATGTAGAGAGTTCATAAGTGCAACGAACATCCCTTGAGCCTCATGGATTGATTTTCCCTTTTCCAATTTAAATCATTCATAATCTTGCATTAGTTTGCTAAGCTTGGCACGATTAACTTTGGTTGAACCTTCATGAGCCATCTCTAGGGTTTCCCATATTTTCTTTGCAGTTTTGCAAGACGAGACTTTATCAATCTCCACTGCCGAGAGTCCACTAAAAAGAGTATTTTTAGCCCTTCCATCATATGCTACATTGGTGAGCTCGGAGCAGTTAGATCATCAACCTTTTTCGGAACATCTTTACCATCATAGAACACGAATGGACCAAGTTCTACAACCCTCCATTCCATTGGATCATGTTGGATAAAGATCTTCATTCTATGCTTCCAGAAATTGTAATTTTTTGTACCCAACAGCAGTGGCGGCCTGTTGGATGAGGTCCCTTCGACATTTAGATCATGGTGCGCCATTTGATGACTACTTTCCTGTTACAGAAACAAATCAGTAGAACCTGCTTTGATACCAAATGAAAGTGCACACCTAGAGGGGGGTGAATAGGTGTATCTATAAATGATGTCCCATTTTAACTTTTACCGAAAACAACAGACTGCTTTTGTGAACAGACTTTAATTGTACAGAAGTAGTGTGCTGTATTGTGTTCCAGTTAATTTAGCAACAGTGATTATGTAATGCAGTATGCTAAATAGGCAGAAAGTAAATAATAAGAACACAAAGCAATTTTAGCCAGGTTCGACCCCTAATCCCCTAATGGTCTACGTCTTGGTCCCCTACCAACGTGGTAGGAGATTGTATTATTAATCAAATATAATATCCCCAATTACTGAATTAATAATACAACTTCCTGTTCAAAGCAACATGTTGGATTGCTACGTTTCCTTGAACTCCAGATTCTAGAACCCTCATGTTCCTCGATCTTAGTCGTTCCCTCGAGCCTTGGCTGCCGCACCAGTGAGCACTAGCTCTCCCGAAACTAGTCCAACAGTTCTAGACACTAAGTCTCACAAATATTGAATTAAATAATTATAATTCAATTAGTAGTGTTCTCTCTCCTTTCTATATATGTATATATACTATATTAGAGCTTGATTTTGAGAGAAAGATGTAAGCTTGAAATATCAGAGTTGTATGAGAATATAGCTTGCCTTCTTCTTATCGTTTTCGACAGCAAAGCATTTAATTTATACCCTTGAAAGCCAACGGCTACTTGGATTTTGTTGAGAAGAAGAAGTGAACAAAGAAGCTTTCAAATTTGTTCTCTTCCTAACCGAAATACCAGCTGACTTATTAAAACAAGAACCAATTTTTGAAAAGCTTCGAAAAACCATTAATTGAATAAGTCTTTTTCCATAATAAAAGCCCTTTTGTAAAATAATTTCCTGACTTGATAAAAAGAGTTTTTATTCTTTTAAAATTCAGCTCCAATATAAGTATATATATATATATATATATATATATATATATATATAGATTATGTGAGACAAGTTACATAAAAGTAGGACTCCTAAATGGAAACAACTCCTAGTATTTAGGAGCCTTTAAATATCTTGACGAAGCCCTCTTTATTTGAATTTCCAAGCTACTAGACATTGCAACAACCTTCCTGGACTTGGGCTTGAGGTTGAACCGCTCCAACTTAGCTTCAATATCCAGCTGCACATTCATTGAACATGGACAGCATGTCCTTTTGCTCTGACTGCACATTTATCTGGCATACTACATTGGTTCATACAACACTTATATAGCCTTCAACCCTTGTCTTAAACCTGTATAAAATCAAGCAAACAATACACAAGCATATACACATTACAATGCATGTTATATTCATCATCACCATCAACAAATTAGGGTTTCAGGGTCTGGGGAGGGTGAGATGTACGCAACTTGCCCCTAATTCTAAGAATAGAGATGATGTTCCCGACAAGATCCCCGGCTCGACATAGACACAACATAAAAATAACACAAAATTATAAACAATAAACAAATACAAATACAAATACCCGTGGTAGTCGTTGAGGGCTACCAATTTCCAAACCACAGGTATCCAGCAACATCAACTATACAAATTCGACGCCTCTAGGAGTTCTTATCTGACGTCATATCTGCAGAGAGATTTAGAGCTTTCAAATCGAAGGTCATCTATTCCTTCCAAGTTCTCTTTAGTCTACCCCTTCTTCGAACTATCGCCACAGATAAACTCTCTACCCTTCGTACCGGAGCTGTTAATTGTTTTCGACGAATATATCCGAACCATCGTAATCTACCTTCCCTAGTAATATTTTTCATGTTAGATATTTTTAATAATATAATATTAAAATATAATAATCCCTTTCTTTCTTCCATTTAGAGTAACTAATAGGTTGAGTCAATAAAGCTCTCCTAACTTAAAATAGGAGGCAAATATGATTCTTGTAAGTACATCGGATAAAAGAAATCATGACGAAAAAATAACAAATATTTATATTTTTATGATTATTTTAATTTATTAGCTTACAATGAATTTTTTTTATTACATTAGTGGTCTATCATATGCATGCTATAATATTTTTTGTTTGTGATTATTGTTATTTATATAAATAATAATAATTTATGTGATAGTAAATATGTGTAAAATAATTTCTCAATAAATATGTAATAATATGATAAAATTTGAATTTATATGATAAATATTTTTTAAATAAAGAAATTATTTGTTTAAAACCTATACCTAGTAGAACAATGAATCTGAAAATTTTAAATCGAAAACTATGAATAATAAATTGGTTAAATATAATATTAAAATTACATTTATAAAATATTTACTTCTTCTAATATTTTTTCTAATACTTATAAAATTTGAATTACGTATTATAATTTAAAAATTTATAATTTAAAATTTTAAAGTATTATAAATCTACGGCCATTCAGTTTTTCCGGTATTTATCTAAATATAATACGCTTTCAAAATTCTCAACGACAACGATTTGAATCGTATTTATCTAAATTATCGTCAATTTCGTCATATCGAGTATTGGTCTTATTATTCGACCGAATTTGATCATAAAGACTATGAGGATTGATCGTTAAAGTCAAAGTGTCATAATCGCACACTAGTTGCACTTAAAATTAATTTGTAAGCTTAATTGCTTAAGTGTGTGATTAATTATGATTTATTAGTATGTATTCTCTAGATTATTATATATACTTGTCAGTATATACATTATACTAGTGGCTAAGGTTGATCCACATGATCATTAGTAGAATTATGGTGTGAAAATGTTTTTCCAATTACCAACACCTTCTCGGAAAAATCATAGCCCTTGATTCTACCTAGTATATCCAATGGTTGATATTGGTTATGGAAAAGTTCACCACCTTTTTCATTGTGAAATCTCACCATTAAATCCCTTGAATGGTTGTGATTAATCCACATGACTCTCCAAACCATATCTCTAACCAAGATAAATACTAGTTAGTATCATCTATGTATCTTGATATATGGCCATGATCTAAACAACAAGCTTATGGCGTAACTAAAGCCAGTTACTACACTTAGTGTATTTGCAAAAATGCCATAGACTTTCACAATAAATAGAGACATTTGGCTCTCATTTTCCTTGCACCAAAAACAACAAAAACTCTCTCAAGAGCTTCTATTTTCTAGTGTTTTCATCTTTATAAGCTCTCTAGTTTTCTCATTCTTAAAGATATAATCTTTCAAGAAAACTAGCCTATCTCTTAAGCCTTCTTTGTGCCTACACTTTGTGTATTATACAAGGCTTAAATCAAGAAAGTTATACCACCATAAAAAGCAGTGGTGTCTAAAAGGGTGTGCAGGGTGAGCAGGGCCCTCAATTTATTAGGGCCCTATTTTTTTAGAATCATTTTAATAATATCTAGTAATTGTTGTTATTAATGTTAATAAAAATTTATATCTAGTAATATGTTATTATTGAATATATAAATAAATTTTAATTATTTTTTTAATATATTTTTTTATCTTTTTAACTATTTGGGGCCTCATTAAGAGATTTGGCACAGGGCCCCCGAATTCTTTGCATCATAGCTACTGATTTCCTTGTGTAAACAAGGTTGTCCATCAAGCTTGCAAAAGGCCTTTCCTTGGTGTCTAGATGAAGCTTCTATCCGACCTTTATTTAGTCCCGTCTTCGTTCTCTAAGCAAGTCTACACCCGGCCTCTAAATTGGTAACATCCGGCCTTAACTTGCGTTTATTTTAGCACTTGCCTCATATCACTTATATTATGCTTACTTGTTCAAATCTTTATATTTGTGATCTACTTGATTTCTTGCTTGCTCTCTATATATATATACGATTTATATATAAAGAATAAGAGTAGTTTTATCCGTTATATGTTAAGCCTAACCATCCAGACAATAATTCTAATTCTTATAGTGGTGTTTTATTAGTCTTGTATAAGAATCATGTATTCCACTCTCGCCTCTTTACGCGCTTATATTTATATATATAAAGAGGTGTGCGTGTGAGTTTGTATAGTTATTTGTTGCTCTGAACTTTAAATCTACTTGAGATATAGTCTTAGAGTTATCTCCTCTAGTTGATACAACATTTCTAATTAGCTTCAAGGTTCAAGAAACATGTTTGTTAGTATTCATAAAATCGATACTAGTCCTAGAGTGATATTCTCTAGTTGATACGGCAAGAAGTATTACCTTGTTTCATGGTTAGTTTTGTTTATAGCTTAAGAAAGAATCATTCTTAGTAAGAATTGAAATTAACAAACAAACAT
>JAUEJK010231963.1:0-10303 GCA_032274865.1 Eryngium alpinum
ATGGATCAATGAGCTGTGTAGTTAGTTGTTAGATTAGCTGTGCATATAGAGTGCAGGTTTAGTCTTGTATAAGTAGAGATATTGTTTATTGGTTATGCTTAATAAAAAATGAATACAGGTTTTCCTCCATTCTCTTCTTCTTCTTCTTCTTCATTTACTGATCTTGTTCATGAGATCTCTTTGATTGTCATGGTATCAGAGCTTTAAGATCCATTGTTTTTCTTCTTTCGCTATCTGTTTTCAAAGAGTAGTAGTATCAAATCTGTTGGAAATCCTTCTCATCTCTCAGATCTGATGGCTAGCTCAAGTTCAGTTTCGAATACTGTAGATTCAAATCATCCATATTATTTGCATCATTCTGATGGTCCTGGTATGAGTCTCATTTCTATCATATTTGATGAGCAAAACTATAATCAATGGCGACGTTCTATGGAAATTGCTTTAGCTTCAAAACTTAAGCTAGGGTTTGTTGATGGAAGTTGTCCAAAACCTACAAATGATACTGTTCTTCAAGCTCACTGGATCAGATGCAATAATATGGTAATCTCTTGGCTTCTTAATGTTGTTTCTAGTACTATAAGGACAAGCATAGTTTATATGAAATCTGCAAAAGCTATTTGGGATGATTTGGAAGTAAGGTATGCTCAAAGTAATATGCCTAAGATCTTCAACTTACGAAAAGAGTTATCTCAGTTAGTGCAAGGAAGTCAATCAATAGCTACCTATTTCACTATGTTTAGATCCCTTACTGAAGAGCTGGAAAGTATTAATTCGAAAGCTAGATGTTCTTGTGGCAAGTGTACATGTAATGTCAATCAGAAATTAGAAATGGAAGAGAAAACTACTCAAGTAACTCAATTCCTCATGGGATTGAATGACAAATACACTGGAGTAAGAGGACAGATTTTGCTTATGAAGCACTTACCCTCAGTGAGTCAAAGTTATTCTATGTTGCTTCAAGAGGAAACTCAAAGGGAATGTCATTCCACATTCTCTCTAAATGAAGTGATGGCTATGAATGTGAAGTCAAGTTTTCCTAAGGCTCCTGATCAGAAAAGCTTTGGTGGTGGTTATGGAAAGAAAACAAGTGGAGATCCTAATGTAAAATGTGATTACTGTCATATGACAGGCCATGTGAAAGAAAAATGTTTCTGTTTACATGGATATCCACCATGGCACAAACTTCATGGAAAACCTAAACCTAAACCCAAGTTTCAACAGAATAAAAACTATGGGAATGTTGCTCAAGTATCAGGTGGAAATAGTGGTGGTTCTCATCATGGATCTCAGTCTGGAGGGAGTTCTAGTTCTGAAGGAACTAATAAAGGGTCATGTGGACTGTCCAATGAACAATATCAGCAATTGTTTCAAATGTTACAATCCAGTTTCAAGGAGACAAAGAATGATAAACCTAGTGTTGAATAGAGTGGTACTACCTCAGCTAATCAGGTGCACTTTGCAGGTAATCATGTTTCTTACCATTTTGTTGGACATGCTCAACCATGTGACTTTGTCAGATCTGATCAGTGGATTGTGGATTCAGGTGCTACTGATCACATTACTCCACATTTGGAGTTAATGCATAATGTGAGACCTTGTACATCTTGGTTATTTTTACCTAATGGTCAAGCTGCAAAAGTTACTCATGTTGGCAGTATGAGAATAACAAAGCAGCTAACCATACATAATGTTTTGTGTGTTCCAGTATTCTCTTATAGCTTGCTATCTATCCCTCAGTTGGTGCATGATTCTAAACTGTGTGTGTTGTTTACTGACAAACAATGCTACCTTCAGGACCCTTTGAGGAGGAAGGAACTAGGGATTGGTAGGTTGTCAAGAGGATTGTATCTGTTGGAGCAAGGAAAGGAGTATAATCCCCAAGATGTGTCTTCTACCAGTCAAGCTAGAGTGAATGCTATTGTTAATAATAACTCAGATTTGTGGCATGCTAGATTAGGACATATTCCATATAATGTCCTCAATTTGATTCCTGAAGTATGTACTAAGAGTTTATTATCAAATTGTGATAGTTGTCACTTTGGTAAACAGTCAAAACTATCTTTTCCTGTAAGTGATAGTACTGTGCAGTCTATATTTGACTTAGTGCATGCAGACTTATGGGGACCATACAGAATAAAAACTCATAATAACTGTAATCAGTTCTTAACAATTGTTGATGAAAAATCAAGATGCACTTGGATATTCCTGATCAATGACAAAAGTAATGTTCCTTCACTGATTAAGGATTTCTTAGCATATGTGAAGACATAATTTAATGCAACTGTGAAGTGTGTAAGAACGGATAATGGATCTGAGTTTATTAACAAGGAAGTCTCACCAATGTTGTCTGCTATGGGGATTATCCATCAAACTAGTTGTGTGTATACACCTCAACAAAATGGCAAGGTTAAAAGAAAACACAGACACCTGTTAAATGTGGCTAGAACATTGAGATTCCATGCAGGTTTACCTATCAAATTCTGGGGTGATTGCTTATTAACAGCTGTACATTTGATCAACTTAACTCCTACACCTGTTCTACATGGCAAAACACCTCATGAAATATTGTTTAATAAGATTCCTAACTACTCACATTTGAGAGTATTTGGATCTTTATGTTATGCTTCAAATCTTCCTATGCCTACAGATAAATTTGCAGCAAGATCAATAAAAGGAGTGTTTATTGGATACCCACATGCCAAAAAGGGTTACAAAGTTTTAGATCTCTATACAAGGAAGGTTATCATTTCAAGACATGTGAAGTTTGTGGAGACTGAATTTCCTTTCAAAAGTATTACTACAGTGCAACCTGATGCAGTTTTATTTCCTGCTCAACCTTATATGGAAGTGGAACCTTTGGAAGGTATTTCCTTCAATATATCAAACCACACTGATGACTCTGAGTATCCTGTGATAAACACTGAAGCTCCAGAAGATACTCATAATGAGGTTCAAATCAATGATTCTAGAGTAGGCACATCAAGACCTACCAGATCAAGAAATATTCCAGTCAAGTACAAAGATTATACAGGTTTACCTCAAACATTTGCTCATAATGTTGTGTCTAAACCCTATGATTTTGAATCTTATCAGACTTTAGACAATGTGTCTTCTGAATATTAACAATTCATAGCTCACATTAACAAAGTTTCTGAGCCATACAACTATGGCAAAATCATGGTTGTTGATATATTTGTTTATTCTATGGCATTGGATGTAACAATATATTCTGATCCCGAACCACAAAGTGTGGAAAAATACAAATAGAGAAATGATTGGCCAAAATGGAAAGATGCAATATAAACAGAATTACAGTCTCTTGGAAAAAGAGAAGTCTTTGGACCTGTAGTCCAAACACCAATTGGTGTGAATCCCGTCGGTAATAAATGGGTATTCGTACAAAAGCGGAATAAAAGAAATGAGATAGTGAGATATAAAGCTCGACTTGTAAAGATTTTCTCAAAGACCTGGTATTGCCTATCAGGATACATACTCTCCAGTAATGGATGGAGTCACATTTCGTTTCGTACTAGATATGGCATCTGTGGAAAAATTAGAAACACGACTCATGGACGTTGTCACTGCATACATATATGGATCACTTGATAGTGAAATTTATATGAAAATCCCAGAAGGATTGAAGATGGATGGATTTAATAAACCTCGTCATATATACTCAATTAAATTACAACGATCATTGTACGGATTAAAACAATCTGGTCGCATGTGGTACAATAGTCATAGTGAGTATCTTGAAAAGGATGGGTATATAAATAATTAAGTATGTCCATATGTTTTTATCAAGAAATCACCCACGGTTTCGTTATTATTACTGTATATGTGGATGATTTCAACCTTGTAGGTACTTCTGCAAAGATCACTAATACTGCCGCATATCTAAAGAGTGAATTTGAAATGAAAGATCTTGGCAAAACAAAATTCTATCTTGGTATACAAGTTGAACATTTGTCATTCGGAATCTTCCTTCATCAGTCCATATATACGGAAAGAATTCTTGATCGATTCTATATGAACAAATCTCATCCATTGACTACTCCAATGGTTGTTCGATCTCTTGATCATGAAAATGATCCATTCCGACCACAAGAAGATGGTGAAGAAGTCCTTGGGACTGAAGTTCCATATCTCAGTGCAATTGGTGCACTTATGTATCTTACAAATTGCATAAGACCTGATATTACATTTTCTATGAATTTGTTAGCCAGGTATAGTTCCGCTTCAATAAAAAGGCACTGGAACGGAATAAATTATGTGTTTCGCTACCTTCGTGGAACAATGGATTTTGGATTATTCTATCCAAATAATTCGACATCCCAACTGATCGGATATGCAGATGCATGATATTTATCTAACCCTCAAATCACAAACAGGTTATGTGTTTACTTATTGTGATACAACTATTTCTAGAAAATCCATAAAGCAGACTATGGTGGCAACTTCATCAAATCACTCAGAGATATTGGTAATTCATGAAGCAAGTCGAGAATGTGTTTCGTTGCGATCTATCATTAAACATATTCGAGAGTCATGTGGATTGTCAGACACTACAAAAGATCCTACCATTAATTACGAAGACAATACTGCATGTATCACACAACTCAGAGACGGATACATAAAAGGTGACCGAACAAAACATATTTCACATAAATACTTTTACACTCATGAACTACAAAAGAATGGTGAAATTGTGTTAGGAATAATGTTAGTATGATGATGATGATATAGAATATAGTTGCTCAATGCTTGTATAGTTTATAAAAGAGTAAATAGATAGAATAAAAGTTGCAAAATGGAGAAAATCAACTCATCAGGGGAGATACCATCAGGCAATAATAAAGCCTCAGGGGATAATTCAAAGCATCAGTAGAGAATTGTTCATCAGAGGAGTTTTCTATACATCAAGCAACAATAAAGCTTCATGGGACAAAAGTACATCAGGGGAGTTTTATGCATCAGGTTACAAGTGTTGATCAGGGGAGCCAAGTCTAGCATCAGTGGAGTTTTATCACTAGTGGACTTGGAAGCAATGCCAGTTGTAGCATCATGATTTATTCTAATGAAAAGGGAGCCTCAATTCTGTTGGTGAATTTGCAGAATTTGGAAGGATGCTGGTGGTCCATATTACAGGTGTCATTTTGTGCTTAACCAAATCAGGAATTGAAGGATATGGAGTGCAGTCTGTCAACATCAAGTGGTCCACACTAGAAGACAATTTGGAGGACAAACTGGTAATCTGCACAACATATCAGGGGACTTTTGTAGCTTCAATTCCTTAGTATAAATATACATCTTGTACTCAGAAATGGGTGTGAATTTCTTTTTTAATTTCATTGTTAAAATTATGATAAGAGAGAGAAGCTTTGTAAAGTTTTTACAGAGAGTTTGTAGCTATTTCTTTGTGAGATAGATTGTAGCTAGTGAAGCATCTTTACTTTCTCTAGAAAAAGTTCTTCAAAGTTTTAATGAAAGTTAAACTTTGATATTTCTGGTGTTTGTTTATTTTCTGCATCCTATTTCAGTTGCTCTTCTTCTTCATATTTTGTTTGATTGTTTTTGTTTAAAAAAAATCCAAAAAGTTTTTAGAGAATTGTATTCACCCTCTCCCCTCCAATTCTCAAGTAAAAAGACATATTGTTTTTAACAAATTGATGTATAACAAATCCGGTCATCCGACAACCTTGCATATTTATTCACGAAATCTCTATCAACTTCAGCATTTGTGAAGCTGTGACATAATATTGGAATGCGACAACTCAAGTATATACTGTACCAAAATAATGACAAAATAATATACTCCTAATCCGAGGGAGACTATGCTTTTTTTCCTTAGTCAAGGTTTTTATCCCACTGGGTTTTTCCTGACAAGATTTTAACGAGGCAGTCCAAAAATTATTTTGTCATAACAATAAGGGGGAGTGTTGTAAATATATGTTGTTAAGTCAAAATGTATAGAACCTAAAGGCATAGACTTAGAAATTTTTAAATGCATTTACTACCTTTGTCTCCTCCCATTTGGCTATAAATATGAACCTTCATTGTAGTAAAATGTACACCGAACATTTGAGCAAAGCAAAGGCAGAAACTATTGTGAGCATTCATTCAGTGTATTTCACAATTACAGTATATATTCTATCTCTTTCTTTTATTTAATTTACTTATATTTATAACATACGAAAGTATAGACTGCATTTAATTCCAAAGGAAATTATAAGTTGGTCATTTGAATAAGTTGCAGAGGCCCAAACGCCACCTAGGTGATCCATTAAAGCCCAGCAGTACCCGACGATAGATTTTCACTTCTCTTATGACATTGCATTGCACGTCTTATCTTCTCTTTTAATATCAAATTTAGGGTTCATATTTATGTCTATTAAATTAATGATTTATTGGATTGGATTAGATGCACACAAACAGTCCTTTTCTGAATTGGGGTGTAATATATAGTAGAATCTACATATATGTCTTCACGAAGTTCTATTTCTTATTCATAATGCAAACTGTTGACACAAATTGCTTTCTATGAACAATTTCTAAGTTTTTTAACGAAAAAAGGCCCAAATTAACACTTTCTCAGTTGAGAGTGCCCAAAACAGCCTTTCTCATATTTATTAGGGTCCATTCTAGCCGCCCAAAATGTAAGTTAAACTAGCATTACAAATCATTAAGCATATAACCCCAATTAAACTTGCTGAAGCAAGATTCCAGTGGCTATCTGGTTTTCAAACCGTCGATGAGTTCTCGAATCATGAATCTCACGGGTAAAATTACTAATTAGTCACTGAACCAATTAGAAGCTTGCAGTTAGGTCATCAAATTCAAAAACCTTTAATTGGATCACTAAATTAATTAAAATTTTCAATTAGATAACTACCGTTAACAAATTCAAGTTGTGGACGGAAAATCAAGATGGCATTGTGAGCTGGATATTTTTTGCTGACATGTTATAAACCCGCCCAGATTTTTTGGGGTAATAGTCCGACCCAATCCAAATCTTGCCGCTGCTCGAATTCTAAACCCTAAATCTGGCCACCAAACTGAATGAAAGTGGAGGTCAACTCTCACAGAAAACCCACCAACCTTATCTCTCCATGTCACACCAAAATCCATCTTTAATAAAAGTATTTACACCCTAAATCCGGCTGAAGTTGGTTGGATTTTTCAGGAACGTCAATGACTCAATAGTCTAGTGTGTGCGTGTGTGTGAATCACTAATATTATGTATTGTGAAGTAGTCAAGCAGTGAAGATGAGAGAATTGATTGAAACTTCAAAAGTGTTGTAATAAAAGCTTCAAAACTGCTTTAATGGTGGTGTTGATTTCAAGATTGTGAAGAAGTCCCAGATCATGGGGGTTTGGATAGACCGGGTTATAATTTAATGGGTCCAATATGTATAACCAATTGTCAAAGTTAACAATAACAATTGTTAACGGATTCCGTCAAATCTCAAATTGACTTAACTGTCGTGATTTTTTTTTAAGTTCGATTATCCAATTGAAAGTTTATATTCGTTTAGTAACCTAATTGAATTTTTTTTGACTTTGATGACCCAACTGCAAATTTCCAATTGATTCAGTGACCAATTAGCCATTTTACCCAATTATTTAGTAAATAATATTTTTTTTAATTCGCACACTTGTACAGGATCATGATAATAGTTATGGATTCGATAATTTTGATTTATTTACATAAAAATCTTACTGAATTAATTTAATTATTATAAATAATAATTAGTTTATTCTCGAACCCTATACGGGGATATGACAATAGATATGACTTAGATCACTTTTATTATATGTAAAAATAATCTCTATCTTATTTTCTTGAATTATGTAACAGAAATTTTATTAATTTTAATAAAATATTATTTAGTAATTATATCATATTATAACTAATAAAATAAATAACTATTTTCCATCCAATCTATCTACCTATCATTTTAATAAATCATTCATAAATTTTTATTATGTCTTATTTTAAAATTAAAAATATAAAATTTTAACAACTCCATAGTGTCATTTTTAATTTATTGAAAATACTATAATATAAATATCGATTAAATATTATATAATAAAAAATATATATTATAAATAATTATCATAAATAATATTTTAATAAAAAACTTTTTAACACTTAATAATAATTTTCTTCCCGTGTCTTGCACGGGACCTGTCCTAGTATATTATATAATTTTTGCATTAATTTTTTAAATTTCTATATAAAATTAAACATTAAAAAAATTATATTAGAACATATTAAGTTGTATCTTAAAATTCGTAAAATAAATTAATTTAAATAGAACAAACAGTTCCGGAGCAGTATAAGATAAACTATCTCCACTGTTTTCTGGCTAGCGACCCTTCTTTTTCACTGTTACCCTCATTAAAATTTTTCTGAGAGACCAAATTTGTTAACATATATATTACAAGAGTTGGGCCTTGTTTTTTTACTATTTAAATTTTTTAGCTCACTTTTTTTTCTTGTATCCTTTTTTTTTTCTTGTATTAGTCAATTTCAGAAATTTAAATATTCACACAGTCTCCGTCAAGACTCGAACCCTGCACCTCCTATTACCGGGATTACCGGGAGGAGAGGGGTATCCACTAGGCTAGAAGTCACGATTTTTTTTATAACTCACTTCTATCTGATGGATCATTATTCTGTAGATTCTATTACATCTTTTATTACTGACATTAATCTGTCAACTAATATATTGGTAAATTATATCGACAACATTCAGATAAGTTGGTATAGGAACTGTATTGGCTTAAGTAAGGTCTCAATCTCGAGTAGTAAATGCAAAAAATGTTGGTAAAGAGAGGTTTACTGTCCTTCCGAATCCAATCGGACTCGAATCCGAATTAGTTGGCTTAAGCCAAATACGACTGACTGCTTAAAGTAAATAAAATAAAATCTTGAAAAATTATTGTATGTGAAAATTTTCGATTTGGAGTCGTTAGCCTAACAACATTCTTTTAAGAAGAAAAAAACATCTGTAAAGTTGATTATTAGTAATTATTCTCAAATATTTTTAACGTGTAAATATGTCACTAAATAAAATAATTAATAATAAAATACTAAAAATAATAATGAAATATGTAAATATTATTTTAGAATAATGAGTAAAAGATCACTTAAATGTTGTTAAATATAATTTCGTAAATTTTTTCAAAATTTATATACTCTGAAAAAGATTGACGTATAATATTTTAAGAAAGAATTGTAGATTTAATCTTGAAATAGAAACACAATGTAAAATTGAAAATCAAGAACACACATACAAATTTTATAAATAATATATAATTAAAGATTTTTTTTCTTGAAGTACCACAAAACATTTTACTAATCTACATACCCAGCTACAAGAATCCCATTTATATAGGCGTTGATTAGGGTTTCAGATTCCTAATAGGAATTAAAATCTTATTCGAATGGTAATTATCTTTACCTTATATCTTCTTTCTTGCCACCAAAGATTATGGTTATCTTAGGAATCATTACTTGATTTACCTACCGGATTCACTTTCTTATTTAAGATTACCTAGATTTATTCCAGGATTTCTGCACCTTCTTAATGAGTCCTGCCGCTTTGGGCCTTTGTCGTATTGGGCTTCATCATAATTCAACTCTGATTCAGATAATCTTATTCTGGTTCAGATCCGGATCGTGCCTACTTAGGCCTTATTATGTCAGACCCTATTTTTGAGCCCCCTACATTTGCCCCCCTTTTTCGGGGTGATTTATCCCACGGAAATATGACTCATTTCGCACCAAAAATCGGGGCTTTACGAAGATTTTCCGCTTGAATCAAATTTTCTTGGCTTTGGCGCCAAGGGATCTCCTCCCAAACCATCTAGGCGTTTTACAATAGCCACCTCTATACCTCCTTGGCGCTGAGACGCCAAGGAATCCTTCTCCACATCACCTTGGCGTTTTGGGGGAGGAATTATGACACTTCCCTGGCGTTGGAACGCCAAGGAGTACACCATTATCTCCCTTTTGGCGTTTCCCATGAATCAAGAGCTACTCCCCTTATCGTTTTGCAAGGGCTTCCATCCTCTCTCCTTGGCGTTAGAATGCCAAGGGGTTACTCAGAAACATATTCTATCATTTTTGACATCCCATGGAGTCCCTCCTTATCCAAAGGAGCTACTATCCACCTCTTATTACGCTTTTAAAGCGCCAAAGTATACTTTCCTAGACGTGAAATGCCTAGAGGTCCATTCCTTCCCCACCTTGCCGGTGTAGAGATCCAATGAGGTCTTCCCCTTGGCGCGTACGTCA
>JAUEJK010232175.1:0-10303 GCA_032274865.1 Eryngium alpinum
GAAGGAAAAATCCCCGTCTTCATCAATATAACTCATATATTGTTGATATTTTTGTTGTGTCTTTACATTCAGTTTTTTATTTATCTTAGCTAGATTTTATTCAGTGTTTCATCTGTTCAGTTCATTGTTCATATTGTCCAGCTCTTTCTCATTCAAGTCGAAAAAGTTGAAAAAGCTAACACTTGTATTCAACCCCCCTTCTACAAGTTGTTTAAAGTAACTCATTTACATTTAACACCTATCATCCATTAAATTCTAATTAACCTTAAAAATGAAAAAAATTAAAAAAAATATTAATAATATAAAATTATAAATTAAAATAGATACAATGTATTTAATATGAATACAAATTCTAATCTAGTTATATGTTATCAATATAAAAACATAAAGAAAAAAATTTATGTGAGAATCCTAATATTCAATAACTCTAATTAATTTTTAAAATAATATAAACTTTAAAGATATGAATAACATAAAATTATAAAACAAAATAGACACAAAAATATTCAATATAAACATAAATTCTAATCTAATTATATCTTATTATATCTTATAAACTTTAAAGATATCTTATTAAAATATATCTTATAAACTTTAAAGATATGAATAACATAATTATATCTTATTATATATAAACATAAATTCTAATCTAATTATATCTTATAAACTTTAAAGATATGAATAACATAAAATTATAAAACAAAATAGACACAAAAATATTCAATATAAACATAAATTCTAATCTAATTATATCTTATTATATCTTATATAATAAATATAAACACAAAATTTATTAACTGAATCAACAAACGATTGCGAGCGAATGAATATATATGCATATTCTTATAATGATTGCTTATAAAAAAAATATAACTCTATCGGCTTTTAGGTTAATTTTTATTATTTTTATAAATCAAAAAATTAATACTTTATATAATAAATAGATAATATGTTTAACATGTAACAACATATTATATTACTTCCTCCGTTTGAGATAAAATGGCGGTTTACTAAAAAAATAGTCAACTCCATCTTTTTAGGATTTCATTTTTAATATTATTTTAGTAATTATAAAATTCAAAACAAATATGTAATAAAATCTACATCTCATATACTGTATTATAGAATTTTTTAAAATATTAAAATATAAATTCATTTAGTAAAAATTATTCAGTTAAATTTAAGAAGTTTGACTTTTTAAAAACCTATACCGCCAGTTTTTATGAAACGGAGGAAGTATTATATATTTATATAAAATTATATATTAAGTGTTTTAAAAATTAATAAGATTATAATTGGAGACTTTTATTAATAAATAAATATAATTAATTAATTAAAATAAAAATATAATCATAATTATAATCAATAAAATTTATTAAGTAATTCAAGTTATTATTAAATTAGTGAATGATATTTATAAGTTTATCTATATAATAATATGGAAAAGAAAAAAATAGAAATAAAATATAATAAGTATAAAATAGAATTTAAGAATAATAGAGTTCATTTAAAATATAGATAATTTTGGTCATTATCACACTAAATAATAAATAAAATAAATAATATATATATATATATATGATAATTAATTATTAAATAAACATAAAGACCTAATAAATAATATTAGTTTATAAAAAGTGATATACATAATAGTAATAAAATATAAATTAAATAATATACATTACATAGATAATATAAATTTAATCTATAAAAATATTAAAAGTTAATAAATATATTTAAATAAATTATTATTTTATAAAATAATAAAAAATTAAAAATTAAAATTATGTAATTATTAAAATATAATAATATTAATATTAATTATAAAGACTCGTGCATTTCATGGGATTTGAAAACTAGTACCTTATTATTATATCAGAACCAAGGATAATTGGTCGTCGTCACTTCTTAATTAATATTTTAATATTAAGTAATTTATTATCTAAAGATAAATTATAATTTCAATTAACTAAGAAGTAAAGTCCTATTTCAATATTAAGTCTCTCTCTCTCTCATAATTTTAATTAAATAAGAAATAATATCCTACTTAAATATAAAGTATTTCTCTCTTATTTATATTTATTATTAATCTTATAATTTTAATTAAATAAGAAGTAATGTCCTACTTAAATATTAAGTCTTTATCTCATAATTCCAATTAAATAAAAAATAATATCCTACTTAAATATAAATTCTTTCTCTCTTACTTATATTTTATTATTAATATTAATCTTATAGCTATACTTTATTATTAAAGCAGAACCAAGGATAATTCGTCGTCGTCACTTCTTAATTAATATTTAAGTATTAAGTAATTTGATATTTAAAAATAAATTTTAAGTTTAAGTAAATAAGAAGTAATATCCTACTTAAATAGTAAGTCTTTCTTTCATGATTCCAATTAAATACGAAGTAATATCCTACTTAAATATAAAATCTTTATCTCTTACTTATATTTTATTATTAATTAATATTTTATTACGTATTATGTAATTTGATATTTAAAAATAAATCATAATTCCAATTAAATAAGAAGTAACATCATACTTAAACATTAAGACTTTCTCACATAATTCCAATTAAATACGAAGTAATATCCTACTTAAATATAAAATCTTTCTCTCTTATTTATATTTAATTATTAATTAACATTTTATTACGTATTATGTAATTTGATATTTAAAAATAAATCATAATTCCAATTAAATAAGAAGTAATGTCCTACTTAAATATTAAGTCTTTCTCTCATAATTCTAATTAAATAATAAGTAATATCCTACTTAAATATAAAGTCTTTCTCTCTTACTTATATTTTATTATTAATCTTTTATTAAGTATTAACTAATTTGATATTTAAAAATAAATCATAATTTTAATTAAATATAAGGTAATATTCTACCTAAATATTAAGTGTTTCTCTCATAATTCTAATTAAATACAAAGTAATATCCTACTTAAATACAAAATCTTTCTCTCATACTTATATTTTAATATTAATCTTTTATTATATATTAAATAAAATATTTATTTATTTAAAATATAATTTTAATAAATAAAAAATCAATATCGTAATCCTAATTAAATAAAAATTACTTTTAAAAATAAATAGTATTTCTAATTAGATACGAAGTTGAGGATCAAAATAATACTCTTAAATTAAAGCGTACCTGATTTTGCGAAGGTACGAAGCTGATCTCCTCAAGATTCTCGAACGACCGCTAGAAAACCTGCAAAAACCGGTGGGATAGTCCCACCGCAGGGACTCGGGGTGCAAGAATGAGTAATCTGAATATTCTTTTTATTCACTGAGTTGGAGCTAAAATTGCGTATCTGATTATGAAGAATAACCCCCTTTATATAGGCATGAATTAGGGTTTCAGATCTCTATTAGGAATTAAAATCCTATTATAATTGGTAACTCTCTTTACCTTATCTCTTCTTTCTTGTCACCCAATACTAGGAATCATTACTTGATTTACCTACCAGATTCATTCCCTTATTTACTCTAGGGTTTCTGCACCTCCTCTGCCGTATTGGGCTTTTGCCGTATCAGACTTCGTAGGAAATCTGACCATCTTCTTAATTTGGACTGCTTTTATCCTATCTCGGATCCGGATTGTGCCCATTCAAGGCTTATTGGGTCGGTCCCTATTTTTGGGCCCCCTACATTTGCCCCTCTATTTTTGAGGTAATTTATCCATTGGAAATAAGACTCGTTGCTTACCAAAAATCGGGTCCGTGAAAATTTTTCCGTCCTATGCTCTTTGTCCTATGCATGGGCGCCTAGGAGACCTCTTTAATGCCACCTTGGCATTTTTCTTCAATCTTCACACCTCTCCCTAGGCGTGTGCGCCTAGGAGAGGTTTCATACCTCATGTTGGCATTTTTAGAACTTCTATTTGGCCTTCTCTAGACGTTTCAACGCCTAGAAGATGCATTCTCCTCTCACTTGGCGTTTTAGGCATTACCTTTTCTTTACTCCTAGGCGCCATGCGCCTAGAAGTGTCTAAGCATACAAGCTTGGCGCTTTAAGCCCTCTTCCTTCTCTCCTCATAGGCGCTAGGTGCCTAGAAGTATATGCCACGCCCACATTGGCGTTTAGGTCACCTCTTATCCTCCACTCCTAGGCGTTATACACCTAGAAGAATTGTAGTGCACCACTTTGGCGCTTTATGTATTTCTCTAAGGACCCTCCTAGGCGTTCAACGCCTAGAAGCCCTTATCTTTCCTATCTTGGTGGTTTAATGATCATTCTAGGGATCCTCCTAGGCATTCGACGCCTAGGAACCCCCACTTCTCCCATCTTGGTGTGATACACCCAAGAGGTGAGCGTATTTTGATATCAATGGAGCCCCCTTGGCCAAAGGAGTTACTATACATCTCATTTTGTGGCTCACCAGAGCCTGATTATACCCGTAGGCGTGCGCGCCTAGTGGTCTCATTCTACCCATCCTTGGCGGTTTAGGGTTATAATATGGATCCCTCATAGTCCTAGGTGTGCATGCCTAGGAGACCCGTTATTTGCCTAGTTTGGCACTTTTTTATATGTATTAGGACATCCCTCTTTGGCTTACATGCCTAGGAATGTTACCCCCATATATGTTTAGGGTTTACACACGTACGGAACGGTTACCATTTTAAGTAGTTGGAGCGGCACGTCTTCCTACGTCCCTTCAACTCCCCCCTCTATATAAACCACTCTAGGAGGAGGATCTCCTCATTCTCAAACTTTCTACTCTTTCTAACTTCTTTCTATTAGGATCTCCTCCTTAGTATTCTGCTATTCATGGCCCCTGCTTCTTCCTCGGATCCTATGTCCTTCAATGATTTGCTTAGCGAGCACAGCTTTGACTTTCCTAACACCATCCACCTGGATGCTTATCATTATCCCAGTACTCTAACTTCAGAAGAAGTCAACTATCTTGCTCTGGCTTTTGACATTAATGGAGAGTACGAAGCGATGGTACCCACGGCTTCAGATCGTCATTGCTCTTGGAATGGACACTTATGTGCCTTTAAAGAATCTCTCATATCAGGATTCAGGATACCTCCCAACTCCTTCACCACTCGCATTATGGCAGAAGCACGGATCTGCCCTGCTCAACTTCATCCGAATTATTATAAGACCATTCACACTTTTCTAGGCCGATGCCGAATCAAAAATATCGAGCCCTTCGTAAATATTATTAGGAAGATCTTCAAATTCAAAAATTGCCCTACTCCGCATGAGGGATGGGTTACTATTTAACACAGAGGTAAAACCAATCCTCTATTTTCAACTTCGTCCATGCGTGATTCAATCAAAGATTGAAAGAATGAATACTTCTTCGTTCGATGGAAGACTGGAGATTGGGAAATTATGTTCAAGACTGAATTTGGCACAACACACGAAATTGACGTCAAACATCTCCAACTTCGGGAGGAGGAAGATAGAGTTGTTCAACTGCTTCAGGAGGATGGGGGATCCATCCATTATATGTCAATTTTATGGGAGGAAACTCTCCAAACCCCAGGCCTTAGTCAACTGTCACCTGTTGGTATTATTTTCTCCTTTGCCTATATTTTTCAAATATGTAACTCGTGACCTTCATATGACCCTTGCTTTTCTTTGCAGCGACAGTTTATGCCAAAGTGTTACTTCAGAAATGAAAAGACTGAGCGGATAATCCTCGTCCTCATGAACCAAAGAAGGCCCTTAGTCGAAAAAGGGGTTCTTTCTTGAGCGATGTTGGCCCTTCTTCTAATGTCATTGCAGATCTTCCTGCTACTCCAGACATATCTATCTTTCAAAGTGGATGGAACATTCGAAGTGAAGACTCCATTGTTAGAAATCCCAATTTAATAGAAGAGTGGTCTGCTAACTCTATCACTCCAGTAGATAAACGCGTCTTTGAGGGTCTCACTCTGAACTTTCTTATGTTGGAAGGTTCTAAAACTATTGGAAATGTACGTTACATTCCTCTAAGTCATTTTATTGTATCGCGATTGTTCCTCCTCTAACATGGTTTTGAGCAAATAAACAGGCTGAATATCGCCAATGCAGATCTAAGTCGACGTGAGTCGGATTTAATACATAGGCTTAACACCACTAAAGAAAGAAGTAGCCTCTCTAAATTTCCAATGCTCTAAGCTTCGGGATGACAGAATTCTTCTTCACCTCAAGCAAAAGAATAGAGAGGCACGGATTATTCAAGACTTCCTCCGATCTGACGAGTATAAAGAAAGGAAGAAACAAATAGCTGAAAGAAGATATCCTCTGGAACGCAAAAGCTGCTGGAATTCCATCCGCAAGACTCTTTAAGAACAACTCCCCTCAGTTGACCTTAGTGGTTTGGATGACCCTCATAATGATTCTCCTTCTTCTTCTGAGGATGATATGAGTGAAAGCTTTTGATGTATCTTTCTATTATTCATAATATCATGTAATGAACTATCTTTATTTGAATGAATCTCTTTTTCTTACAGAAAAATCTTTTATCAGAACCATATAATTGCCCAATTTAGCATAATCTTCTCTTGAAATGGTAACGTAGCCAATAATATAAAAGAAAACTTCAGTCACACAATTTCCTTAGACAACATACACCTCTGACTTCGGGGATGACGAACTCCTTCACCACTGGGCTATTCATAATCTCCAAATTCAATAAGGAACTGACGCTTCATCTCTTTGTAACAACAAATACTCTCCCTTGGTAGACTCTTGTACCGTCCATAAGCAGCTCCTTTCAGAGTTAAGGGTAATATCTTGCAATGGAGGTCTTATGTCACAGACTTGGTTATCAACACCTGGGATATCTCTTGTAAATGCGATAGAGGATCCTTCCTTCCATCATACTTGGGTAACTTTTGTATGTTAAAATTCTCAGGAAACCTATCCTCGAAAATTCTTCTCACAAAAGGTCCTTCAACATCATTACGTCTTTTCTTGCTTCGGTCGACACCTCTATCATCTGATAAACTCTTGACTTCTTCGTTACTTTCTTCATCCCTTTCTCTCCTTTTTAGTCGTCCCCTGACTTTTCCAATTCCATTCTCAATAGGGAATTTCATCTTAGCATAATAGGTAGAGGGTATAACCTTGAATTCATATATCGCCGGTCTTCCCATCAAGGCGTCGCAATAAGGAAAGGATTTCACTACCAAAAATAACAAAGCGTTGGTTGCCTGTCGATGAGGTATTCCCAAGGTCACTGATAAAGGTATGCTTCCTTCCACATGAGTTTCAGTATTGTTGAATCCGTAGATATATCCTTCATGAGGATCCAAATGTACATCCAAGTATCCCAATTGTCTGAAAGCTTTATACGAAAGTATATTGTCCGAAGAACCATCAGCAATCATCACACTGGTGATGGATTGTCTTCCAATTCGTATTCCTATCACCAAAGGCTCCAATTGACGGGATCACGCTTCCTCTTCATCTTGTTTAGTAAAAGCAATATGCTCATGGGCATGGTTCTCCTAGTCAACAGCTCCTCTAGTCTTTCCTATTAAATATAAGACCTGCCCCCCTGTCCTCTGGTTACTAGCAATCCTTTTGTGTTGATCAAGTTTTGTAGGGCTTTGAATTGCTATCGAGGGGTTACGCTCTTGTGCTATCAGTCCTTCCTTTATTATCTCAACAGATGGCCCTTCCCCTTTTAGATCTAGTGTTCCCCTCAAGCTGTGTTCTTCTATGAGATCTTCTACTACGTATTTACCCAAGCGCCCCTTTCGTATGAGGAATTCAATCTCATTCTTGAGGTTTCGGCAATCCTTTGTACCATGACTATAATTTCCATGGAATTGACAGTAGTAGTTTTTGTTCCTTTGGGCTAGATCACTCCTCATCTCCGGAGGAAATCTGACGTAGGGCATCGTCTTAATCTCCTCAAGTATCTGACTTCGGGTTGTATTCAACGGGTAATAAGTTATGTTCCTTATTCGTTGGAATGGTATCTCTATACTATATCTCCTAGACTCTATTTCCCGATCGTCATCCTTTGATTTGCTCACCTTCTTGTACAGTTCTTTCATCGAGACATACTTGTTAATTAGATCTCGCAACTCTTGCATATCAGAGGGCTTCTCCTCACTCAATAACTTCTGAGAATCTCCCTTGGTTATCTTCTGTAGTATGGCTGGTATAATTAAGGGTCTTCTTGAATCCACTGTCTTTACATCCCAACCTTCATGACTGTCCTCATTCTTCCACAAGGTTGCTTCTGACTTTGAGTCTTTACGCAGGGAAGGTTCCAAACCTCTGGCGTAGATCTCACTCCTGGTGAATCGGCTAACAAACTTTTGTACGAGATCTAAGAAGGAGCTTATTGACCGCAAAGGTAACCTTGCATACCATAGCTGTGACTCTCCTTCAAGCGTAGCGGGAAAAGCATGACACTTGGACGCATATGTTGCTGGTTGAAGTAGTAATGCATCATTGAACGACCGTACATGTGCTTGAGGGTCTCCCCTTCCGCCGTACTTCTCTACCATAGGGATCGTAACCTTGGAGGGTATCTTTGCTGTCATGATTTTCTCCACGAATGGGGGATCATGATTGGCTACAAGGTCTATGGGAGAATTAGGTTCTTCCTCATCTTGTGCTTTAAGGACATACGAACTCTTCATCTTTTCTTCACAGATTCCTTAATCTATATCCTTCCTCAAAGTTCTCTGGATCACTTTGTCGATCATAGCCTCTAGCTTTGCTTCCCATATCTTATCCATCTGATTTGCTTCAATTAGGGTTTCCTCGTCTTGATGGCCCTGTCTTCCGATCTGAGGATCAATCTCTTCCTCCACCAAAGAGATGTTCGTTTCTTGTTTAGCGACATCCTTTATTGGTTCTTTATGCAGGGTTTCGTTGTCTTGATCTCTTTGTCTCTCAGTCTGCAAGTCCGACTTTTCTCCTCATTTGGCTATGTCCGCCCCAGCTTTCTTCTCCTCCTCAGCCTGCTCCTTTTCAAGAGCTTTTAGGTCAGCTAACAGCTGTAACATCTTCTCTTCTCGTACCTTCTTCTTCTTTTCCAGTTGTTTATGTATATGATTACCCCTTCTCGACGGGATTCCCTGAACCGTATCTGTGTGGGCTTCAATGGTGCAAGCATGGGAATAGGTATGTTGAGACGAACTAAAGAACGACTGTGGAGCTTCAGTAATCGTGAAATCAATGGAGACTTGCCGTTGTTAGTCTTGATTTCATGATTCTTCAGTATCGGTTCATGGTCAGTGAAAGTAACGAACTTGCCTCTTTTCTACTTCTGACTGCCCCCAGGGCTTTCTCGTATACGGATTTCTTCATTGATGGCTTTTAATCATGTTTCCCACAGACGGCGCCAAATGTTACGAATCAAAATAAGACTCTTAAATTAAAGCGTACCTGATTTTGCAAAGGTCCGAAGTTGATCTCCTCAAGCTCCTCGAACGACCACCGGAAAACCTGCAAAAACCGGTGGGGGTGGTCCCATTGGAGGGACTCGGGTGCAAGAATGAGTAGTCTGAATATTCTCTTTATTCACTGAGTTGGAGCCAAAATTACGTACCTGATTATGAAGAATAACCCCCTTTATATAGGCATGAATCAGGGTTTCAGATCTCTATTAGGAATTAAAATCCTGTTATAATTGGTAACTCTCTTTACCTTATCTCTTCTTTCTTGCCACCTAGGACTAGGAATCATTACTTGATTTACCTACCAGATTCATGCCCTTATTTACTCTAGGGTTTCTCGCCTCCTCTGCCGTATTTGGCTTTTGCCGTATCGGACTTCGTAGGAAATCTGATCATCTTTCTTAATTTGGACTGCCTTTATCCTATCTCGGATCCGGATTGTGCCCACTCAAGGCTTATTGGGTCGGTCCCTATTTTTTGGCCCCCTACAGAAGTAATGTCCTACTTAAAAATCTTATTTTTTTAATTTGTGTCTTATAAATTAAATTTTCTTAATATTATATATATAATAATATTTTAAATTTATAAATTATACAGCAAACCGTGCAAAGCACAGGTTTCATGCTTGTATTATTATTAAAGCAGAACCAAGGATAACTGGTCGTTGTTGTCGTCACTTCTTAATTAATATTTTAATATTAAGTAATTTGTTATCTAAAGATAAATTGTAATTTCAATTAAATAGGAAGTAATGTCCTACTTAAATATTAAGTCTCTCTATCATAATTTCAATTAAATAAGATATAATACCCTACTTAAATATAAAGTCTTTATCTCTTTTTTTTTTTTTTTTTTTTTTTTATTTGAAAGGTGGTTCCTCGTTATTTCACTCACGAGTAGTCCACCTTTTTCGAGCTTTGTCAGGCCC
>JAUEJK010232500.1:0-10300 GCA_032274865.1 Eryngium alpinum
ACCGTGGTCACACAACAGAGAGTTGCTACAGTTTGAAAAGATTAATTGAGAAATTGATAAAGTAGGGCAAGCTGAAAAAGTTCATTGAAGAAGATAAGCAATGAAGGAAAATCGACCAGCCAGAGAATGAGATGATAAGGGTAAACGTCAAAGAAGTCGATCACCGGATAGTCCAGATAGAGGTCTTCTGGGAACCATTCAAACAATTTTAGGTAGTAGCATATTAGGAAAGGATAGTTGGATGGCCAAGAGGAAGTATGCTAAGGAGGTTGGTAATTTGTACTAAAAAACTGACCGACCGACCGACACAAAAATACTCTGAGGATGACTTTAAAGGAGCAATCCACCCTCATGTGGACTCGCTGGTTTTCACTTCGGTGCTAGAAAGATACAGAATCAAGAAAGTCGTGATGGACAGTGGGAGTTCGGTCAATGTGTTGTTTAAAAGTACTTATGATCAGATGAAGTTAGCTAGAAAGCAAATAGAGCCATGCCCAGAACCTCCGTTGGTCTCTTTTGGCGATCATCCAGATTCTATACTCGGTCAGATTTTTCTGCAGACCACAATTGGAAGCCAACCCAATACAGCTACTCAGGAGCTCAAGTATTATGTTGTTGATATTGTCTCTCCTTATAATTTACTTGTTGGTGTTCCTATGTTGTGTGCTTTTCAAGAAATTTATTCGATCCCACACTTAAAGTTGAAATTCCCCACTGAGCATGAAGTCGGAGTTGTGCATGGAGATCAGGCCACTGCTCGGGCAATCATGATTGAGGAGGCTTCACTCAGTCAGAAGTTGGATAAGGAAAGGGGAGAGGATGACCCATATAACAAGAAGCCTCGCCAAGCAAAGGACCGAAACATGGGAAACCGTAATGAGTCAGGAAAAAGGACACTTTGAATCGGTCAAAATTACTTTGATGACCGATTGACTAAGCCAATAGTTAAGCCAGCTACTGAGACCGAGCTGATAGAGTTGGAGCCTAGCAACAATGAGAAAGTTCTGAGCATCGGAGTTGGCCTGCCATGGGAAACCAAAGATAAGTTGATTAATTTGCTCCGTGAATTTAAAGATGTTTTTGCTTGGGGGCCAGATTATATGCCAGGCATTAGCATGGAGATCTCAGAGCACCGACTGAATATGCATCCGAGTTTCCGACCAATCAGACAGAATAAGAGAAATTTTGCCCCTGAAAGGCAAAAAGTCATAGAGGATGAAGTATCAAAACTATTGAAGGCCAGGTTCATCAAGGAGATTGATTAACCAGGATTGGCTGGCAAATGTGGTGGTGATAAAGAAAAAGAATGATAAATGGAGGTGTGTGTTGACTACACCGATTTAAATAAGGCCTGCCCGAAAGACCATTACCCATTGCCAAGCATTGACCAACTCATTGATGCTACTGCTGGATTTTCAATGTTAAGTTTCTTGGACGCCTTTTCTGGATACCGTCAGATTGCTATGAAGGAAGAAGATATACCTAAAACAGCGTTCATCACTCCTAATGGCACCTATGCGTACATAAAGATGTCATTCAGAATGATAAACGCAGGGGCGACATACCAAAGGATGATCAATTGGGTGTTCAAGAAACAGATTGGCAGAAACATGGAGTGTTACGTGGATGACATGATAGTGAAAAGCCAGGATGATAATCACATTGACGATCCGAGAGAATGTTTCATCATCATCAGAAGCCATAATATGAGGGTGAACCCAAACAAGTATACTTTTGGTGTTCAGTCGGGTAAGTTTTTGGGTTATTTAGTCAGTCAGCGTGGCATCGAAGCGAACCCAGAGAAGATCAAGGCTATTTTGGATATAGAATCTCTGAAGTGTAAGAAAGATGTACAAATACAGACTGGAAGATTAACAACACTCAGAAGGTTTATCTCTCGGTCGGCTGAGAGATCTTTACCTTTCTTTGATACACTCAGATGAAATAAGGGGTTTGAATGGTCGTCCGAATGTGAAGCCGCCTTCGAAAAAATCAAGGAGTATTTGTCAACACCGCCCTTGCTGACTAAGCCTGGGCCATCAGAGACTTTGCAGGTATACCTGGTAGCGTCCGACCGATCAGTGGCTGCAGTCTTGATCAAAGAAGAAGCAGGAATTCAAAAATGTTTTCTATGGCGGTCATGCATTGAGGGATGCGGAGTTAAGGTATCCCAATATTGAGAAATTGGCTTTGGGATTAGTGATTACGGCAAGGAAATTACGGCAATACTTTCACGGAAGAAGGATTAAGGTAATTACAGATCAGCCTTTGAAAAGAGTTCTTCGGAAAGTAGAAACATCTGGTCGGATGATAGCTTAGTCAATTGAATTGGGAGAATATGATTTGGAATTTAAACCCAGAACTGCCATCAAAGCACATGCTCTGGTTGACTTTGTGGTAGAGTGTCAATTTTCAAAAGCAGAGTCAGTACAACATGAGCAGTTGGTCAGTCGGTAGTGAAAGGATGGGAGATGTACGTAGACGGTTCAGTGACTAAGAATAGTTGGGGAGCTGGTATGATTCTCATCAGCCCAAAAGGATTTGAAATTCGTCAAGCCATCAGATTCTCATTCCGACTGACCAATAAAGAAGCAGAGTACGAGGCCTTAATTGTTGGTATGAGGTTTGCCATTGTCGTCTAGGTAAGAATGCTTAAAGTTTTTTCCGATTCCCAACTAGTTGTTAAACATTATTCTAGAGAATATGAACAGAAACAGGAAAAACTAAAAGCTTATGCGGTGGAAGTAAAGCAATTGGCTGCTCAATTCCATGTTTTTGAGTTGGTAGGAGTCGACAGAGCTCAAAACCAACAAGCAGATTCTCTTGCCCGACTGACTAGCAAGATATACAGAATTTGGAAGGATCTGTTTACGTGTCTTATTCTACTTCACCTGCAGTCGGAGGCAAACCCATAGCTCTAATCTCCTAGCTGCTAATTGGATGACATCGTTTGATGGAAATGAAGCAAGGAGGGTGAATATAAGGCCACAAGCTAAGTAATGATCAATGGTTACCTGTACAGAAAGGCAGTCAGCCATCCATTACTTAGATGCCTTTCACCATAGGACGCCCGAACAGCAATAGAGGAAGTTCATGAAGGCCTATGTGCCGATCATTTGGCCGGCAAGCTTTAGCATTGAAGATTATAAGGCAGGGTTATTTCTGGCCGACCATGCTTGCAGAATGTTTGGAGTATACTAAGAAATGTTATCAGTGCCATATCTACTCCAATATTCCTAGGAGACCATCTACTGAGCTAATTCATATCCTTAGCCCAATTCCTTTTTCCATGTGGGGAGTTGACATTGTTGGATAGCTGTCACGCTCAAAAGGGAATGTCATGTATTGCATTATAGCAGTGGATTATATGACTAAATGGGCAGAAGCTCGGCCTTTATCCAGCATTACTGGGGCTCAGTGTGAGAAGTTTGTTCTGGAATGTGTTATCCTCCGCTTTGGGGTGCCTAAGATTATAGTCTCATATAATGGTACACAGTTTGCTGATAGGAAATTCACAGCTTTCTTGAATAGTTGGGGCATGACTCATCAAATAGCTTCAGTCGGATATCCGCGGGCGAATGGTCAAGTGGAAAGCAGAAATAAAGCACTGTTTAAGGGAATTGACAAGCGGTTGACAGACGCCAAAAGCTTATGGGCGGATGAGCTACATACAGTTTTATGGGCATACATGAGGACTACTTGGACTTCCACCGGTGAGACTCCATTCCGACTAGCTTATGGCACTAAAGCGCTTATTCCAATTGAAGTTGGTTTTCCATCTCAAAGGAATGCTTGCTTTAATTTGGAAGCCAAAGAAGAAGGTTTGTGCCTAGACAAAGATCTGGCTGAACAGTTAAGGGATGAGACTGTTTTTCGGATGGCTTCCTACCAACAAAGGGTGGCACGGTATTATGATTCAACTGTGCGTAAATGGTCATTCAGAGTTGGAGATATTGTACAGAGAGAAGTTCTAGCCCAGGATAAAAAGGGAAAGTTGATGCCTAACTGGGAAGGACCTTATAAAATAGTCTTTATGCCTTCAGTCGGCACTTACAAATTGGCAACTATGGACGACCAGCCGATCAAGAACACACTTGGAACGCTGCCCATTTGAGGAGATATTATCAGTAATTTCATTATTATTGTTATCTAATTTTTATATTCTTAATAATACTCCTGGTCATTCAGCCGGTCTTCAATCATAGCCAGCCGACTGACTAGCGGGACAATAACAGTTACTTCAGTTGTTTTAGAACTTGTTTAGTCGGAAGCTGAAGTTTTAATGAAAATTGTGTATTTTCACCTTTCTCTTGAAGTTGTTCAATATACTTTACTATAATTGTGTTACAGAAGGAATCTGATGGGAAAAGTTTTAAAAGAATGTCAGGAATGACTGGAACCCTTTTAAAACTATCAGATTGCCTGAGCGCCTAGACAACGTTAACCCAGAACGACGACCGACTGAGTACATTCGCGACGGCGATAGTGTAACTTTTGATAGTTCATGAATGCGTAACACAACTTAATTTGACAAGAATTTTCATAAGGCTGGTACTATAGCCTATCTTGATGTCAAAAGAAAAGAAATTATAGTAAAGATGTTCGCGGTAATGATCAGACCGACTGGGTAGTGTGGAACGCGACCACCCTACAGATCAAGTAAGAATGATTATGCTTATTTATTGATAAGTTATTGAATTAATATCAGCTATTCAATAAAGCTGCCAAAGTCCGACTGAGTAAAAAGTCTTGACTTATTCCATATTAAATTGATTGATTTACCAAGTAAGAAAATCATTCTTCATTTTTTAGATAAGTTGTATTACTTGTCGTGATTCACATCTCTTACATATTGTGTATCATTTTTTTCATTAATATGGGAATTTATCCCTTTAATTAGAAGACTGAGTAAAGAAAGATGACCACAAAATAATAATATACGTCATATTAATTCAAAAACTAAGTCCTCTCGACCGACCGACCGATCATTCACACGTCAAAAGTACGTTAAGGTATTTACAAGCTCATCCAGGCATCCCTAGGAATTACGTTCAAAGTGTATTAAAGTATTTTCCGACCATAAGTACTTTTAAATAAAAGTTTTTCAATTTTCCTTGTCATTCTTTTTCTCCTCCTCGGTCGCCCAAGGCCTTCTATACTTGGACCGAGTAGGAGTGTCCAGTTCTGAATCAGAAGAAGGGGGTTCTGCCGGATCATCCTCTTCATTCTCAACCATTATAAGGACGTCCTTGTTTGGATTAACAAGGTAGTCATTGTAAGGGAGATTGGTCCACCAGAGTTTCCTTAGGATGTCGGCTATCCTATTGTTGTAATAGTCTGATTCAGCATTATTCGCCCTTGTCATTTCTTTCATAACTTTTTTGTCTCGGCGACCCACCCTCCTCGTTAGTCGGTCATAGTAGCGCTGAAGATTAGCAGCTCGGGCATCAGATACGGCAGCTCGGTCGTTCGCCTCCTTCACTTTTGTCTCAGCCTCTTTAACTTTAATTCCGCATATTTTCGCTTTTCCTTTGCCTTCTCCTTGGACTTCTCCAAGTCAATAAACTTTCAGGCAGCATGGGTAGCCCAACTACTAGCCTGCAAGTGATGATAAAATTTAAAGGTCAGTGAACAATCAAATAGTGAACCCGATCACTAATACTTAAAGTTAGAGTTACATGGGCCAAATAGGCGAGAGAGTTGTTCATCACCTCAGCTCCCGACATAGCCTCTGTCAGCAATGCATCCTTCTTGCAGAACGTTGGTGGCCTAGGTCAGCACCGACTTGTATGTCAGCTCCCTCGGCAGGGTGGACAAACTGTTCCAAGTCCGGCACCTGGTCTTGCGCAAGCTCACCAACTTGCTCGGCTGCCACATTATCTGGCTGAACAGCCGACGAGGCATTCTTAGCCTCTCTCTCTCTCTCTCTCTCTCTCTCTCTCTCCCTCTCTCTCTCTCTCTCTCTCTCTCTGTTGCATTCAATCGGTCACGGTTGATTCTTTCCATAACTGCATACAAAGTAAATATAAAAATACAATTCAATGATAGTAATTTATGCATAGTAAGTTTAATTATTTAGAAAGGTGATTCAAAGATAAACACCTCAAATCTCAGTCAGATAGTCATTTGACAAAACAGTCTTGTCAGGTAAGGGATCCAACTCATCTTCCAAAAGCTTCTCGTACTCGGTCTCCTCTTCGTCGGTCAGCCTTGGTTTTTTAGGTAATTTTGCCGATTTCGAAACTGCAAAGTTTTCTAATTTAGGACCAACAACCCAGCACCAATGTTTTTCCTTTCCTTTGGTGCTAGTCTTGAGCTCGCACCATCCTTGTTTGTTAGCCCGAAGCTTAAGGTTGTAGGTACCATCATCCTTATTGTTGTTTATCATGTAATGTGTCAGTAGTAGTCAGACGGTCAAGTCTACTTCTGATTCTCTGCACCTTCCTATGAAATTGTTGAGGATGGTATAGGAGTTGGGGAGAAGTTGGTATATAGCGATTTCCATTTCTGTGAGAAAGGTTTATATGAACGGATGAATGAGAAACCTCAATCCGCATTGGAGATGGCTTTCTGATACGCCAACTGCTCCTAAGCCTTCGTTTATGAAGTAGTCTGGCAGTCGGTCAGACTTAAAAGGGCGTATGTAGTGAAAATCTCTCCCAATCGGATAGGAAATATGAAAGGATTGTAAGTCGGCTACACTAAGTACTCTAGGGTAGTTAAAGGATGGGTAAGTTTTGGTGTTTAAAACTTTAAGGTTCTTTGGGGCATTTGGACAGGGTGTCTGATCTGAATGGGTTTCCTCGGAATCGTTATTTGCTACTGGCTTATTACTTGGTGTTGCTTAATCAGCCATGTTTGAAGCTTCTAAATCTACAAAATTGGTAGAATTGGATGTTATCTCTTCACTAATAGTAGGGACAACTTGATTAGGTATTTGGCTTAGGGGTGTCAAACTAGTATCACGGGACACATGAAGGGGAACGATCATCTGTCATTAAATTAGTTGGTCAGTCAGTTGGTTTACCGACCGAACATTCCTACAATGACTATGACCTACTGAGATTGGGGTGTTTACATCCACTTTATAATTATGTCAAGTTTGAAAGCCACGCGCCACCTACAGGCGCCGTCGTGGCTAGCGGACGAGACAACATACGTTTGATGCATCATTTTTGAAGATTTTTCAGAAAACTTTTCATATTAAAATTATGTACTGAAAATCGTGAATCTTCTTCAAGAATTTGGGTTTATTTTTTATTGTAAATGTCATTGGATACTTGTATTAACACATTATAGACACAAACAACAAGAAATTTTGACTATTAATTGAAACCTTCAAAACCCTTAAAACATACAGTATGTGTGTTCTTCATTGGGTTTTTCATCGGATAAATTTCACACGAAAGCGAATATGATTTTGTTGTGTATACATGCATCTTTGAGTAAATTTCATGGAATATTTGCATATTTATTGCAATCGATTCATTATTTTTGATTGACAGTGTGTGTGTGGTGATGAACACCGAAGGGTTTAGATGTGCATACCTGGTGATTTTGCAGTGTAAATTCGATAGTGTTGATTGTGCATTAAGAACAAAATCACGAATTTTCTTCGATTTCTTCTTTCACCAACTCCTTTCTCTCTTGTTTACCGTGCTTTTGTGAAATGGAGTGGGGGAGGAGGTGGTTTGTTTCCTTTAAACTCGTCAGTTTGAATGGACGGGTGTGATTTTTTCACCGCTTCATTACCATATCTCTGATGGTGACACGTGTCTAAGCGTATTGTATACGCTTCAGTTTCCTTCAGTCAGCCTGCTTCTGTATTCAGTCGGGATTTGACATAATTAAATGTTTGCCATGCTCGGCCTACCAAACACTTGGGGGCCGGTTGGGCTGTGGGTTGTACAGTCAGCCCACTTCTTGGTCGGCCTGGCCCATCATATTATATGCTATGTTATTATGCATGTAAATGTTACAGGGTATAGACAGACTCAATTAATATACTTCAAGGAGGACTCTACCTCTGAATCTGTATAAAAGGGGTTAGTTTTATTTTTATTGATATATATTCATTATTATTCTACACGATCTACCCACTAAATACCACACCGGAAGCGAATTGGAGGATCAAGCCCCCCATCTTTTGTTCGTTTTATAGGTTAATTGGACAATTGAAAGGCAGAATGCGAAATCCGGCACCAACAAATACCCTTAGAACGAAGACCCAAGCTCGTCTTTCTAACCCTTTCTTTCTCGAATTAAGGTAGAATAATATATCATTTACTCCGAACTATCACTGTTTTCTTAAACTTTTGGCGATTAATTTAAGTTCTTGATTTTCATAAAAAAAAAAAAGAAAAAAAGTTCTTTTTTAATTATAAGAGTTAGCAGATAAAGTATACAAAAATTATTAAATAATAATATTTATAATAGGAGCATTACTAAATTATTAAAAAATTAAAATATATTCTAAACTTAATATAATAATCATTTATTCACCATAAATATTAAATTAGAATTCTTTAAAAAAAATTGATTTCACATGCGACATCAAACTTTGATAATGTTTTTTTTTTAAAAATTATGTAACATTTTTTTATAATATATAGTTAAATTCTACTATAAAATCGTGAATTTAACATTAAAAAAATTATTATCAATTCAATTTGAAGGATTTTAGTATAGTTTTAGTAGCAATATGTTGAATCGTCTTAGCGTATTAGTTGCATTGGTTCTAGTTGTCGGTAAATAAAGAATAAATCTTAATAATGTTAGAATCAAATTCCAACTGAATAAAGTAGAGTATATAGATGATTTGTAGAGCATATATATGATTTATTCCTATAAATAGATCTTAAAACTACATCAGTTTAATATATATACTTCCAACTGTTTGTTAATTGTTACATTATACTATCACGTATCACAACTACATAATAACGCTTATTTATGGCATCCTTTCAGGTTCTCTCTCTTAATCTCCACACACACGCACACACTTTATTTTCACTCTGTGTGTTTTGTCTTTACTTTTGTTTATAGTATGCAAAAGTTAATTACATTTGGTATGTGATAAATTATGATGCAATAATTTTGAATGAAAAATGAAGGTTGATAGCCCAAAAGTGGAAGAGGTGAGCAGCCATGCAGAAGAGGAAACAGTAGTAGTGACACCACCATCTCATAATGTAGATAAACCAGACCATCCTGTACTTGATGATGAAGAAGAAGATGACGATGACCACATAGAAATAATACCTCGACGTGATGAGAAAAAAGAAGATGAGGTTGAGGACGGAATTACTGATGAAGACGATGATGAACTGAACCCCAGATCTCAGTTTATTGATGATCAAGAAGAACCGGCTAAGAAAGGTACAGGAATTCATGGCTTCAACGACGAAGAAGAGGAAGATGATATATGATTAATTAGAAACTTATTGCAATAGTGGGACGTGTTGTTGATGACCAAACCATAATAAGGGGATGAAGGTTTGTTATTATTATTCTGCATGGTGACTGTTTAATGATCTGTATATGATCATTTCTTGGCACTTGCTTCTATCTGTTTGTGTTTTATTTCTCTTTCAAGTTTATTGAGAATTAACTAGCTTGTTTTCTACTGGTTGGTTTCATTTCAATTTGGTTTTATTTATTATATTAAAATAACAAGGAGAAAATAATTTAAAATTTTAATACAAATTATAACATTCATGTTTAGCAGAACTTTAGCCTTACCCCTGCGTCCCGAAAAGAAAAGTAAAATTGGCAAGCAGTTGAAAAGACCAAACAGCATACACAACAGGCTGGGTTCAGAGTCCAACACGCAGAGAGGATTGCAAGCCCAATAACAGTTGGTGTTTCTAAAAATCCCCCATTTTGGTGTCTTTAACGATTAATTTTTTTTAATTTAATCAATTTATTAATAAAATAAATAAATATTAGTTAAAACAATAAAGTTATATTCAAAAAGTTAAAATAAGTATATTTTTATATAAAATAATATTATAATATATTTATATTATTAAATTATATCCCAACAAACCGAGCCGTATATTAAATGATGCTAAGTGTCAGAATTTAAGTCTATGCTTTTATTTTATTAACCAAATATTTATGGTTACAAAAAATCATAGTGATAAACATGAAAGAAGGGTGAACATGTGATGGATAGCGAGGCAGTCAATACTCCCGTTAACAAGAAGGAAGCCCACACTTATATATTTTTACATGCAAATAGTAAAAGCACACTTCTCAATGAATATAAAAAGAAGCATCCTATATACCTATATATGTC
>JAUEJK010232604.1:0-16561 GCA_032274865.1 Eryngium alpinum
TATTGAGTTCACAAGGTCTTTATTCTATAATGTGTTCTTTATCTATCTATACATGTATGAACACTTATTAAATAAAAACAGTTAAGACATCATCATCATCATCCGTTTTTAAACAATGAATCCTAACAAATGTATGATAGGAACTCGGACCCGAACGATCATACGCAATTCTTTGACCCGCAGATGAAAATGGAGAACTATAATGATCATGTCATCTGCCGTCAGTTCGCTTCCACTTTCAAGGGTCGTGCCCAAAAATGGTATAACAAGCTGTCAGCCAAGAGCCTTGACTCTTGGGAAGAATTCCGCTCGGCGTTCCTCAAGAGGTTTCGAGCAAACCGCCCTCATGACATCCACCCGGTCTCCTTGGAGGCCATCGTCCAACGACCAGGTGAGACTCTGAATGATTACATCCTAAGGTTCAAGGGGAGAGTGAACCTTGTGGACAATGTGAATGAAGGGATGGCTATCAGTGCCTTCCGAAGGGGGCTAGACACGTACAACTACAAACAGTATGTCTTGGACATCATTAAAAGGGACCCCCAGAGCCTGGCTACAGTCTACGTCATGGCTATAAGAGAGGCGAGGGTATTGTCCACCCCTGTCCCAGTCAAAACGGACATGCTCCCATAAAAGGAGCATGGATACCACCACAAGGACAAGAAGCAAAAGCACGGGCACAATCTCGTTCAAAGCTCTACTCCCACTCCAGTCCATATCATAACTTCATCTCCCCCGCCGGCTACGACGGATGTGTCATCCGCTCGCAAGGATGTTCGCAGCCGCCTGGGGACCCCTAAGGCCCAATCAAAGCCTCTGAGGGAATGGACCAAGTTCACAAAGGACTACTCTACCATGTTGGCGGAGCTCAAGGGTTCAAAACTTTACGAGGCTCCTAAACCCATGCAAGCGCCCGCCAACCAGAGGGACAAAGCTAAGAGGTGCGAATACCATGAGGATCATGGGCATCTCATGGAGGATTGCATCTCTCTAAGGTACTTCTTGGAGGGGTTGCAAAGAAGGGGAAGGTTAACCAGTACCTCCCAACAGATAAGCAGATAGTCCTCACTTCCACAGCCGAAGATAAGGGTAAGGGGAGGATAAACATGATTGTGGGCGGAATCAACGAAGGAAATCCCGAGCCTGAGTCCTCCGCCGCTCACGTCTATGTTATTGGACCAAGGCCTGAGATATGCAACGTCATTACCTTCTCAGACGCGGACTACGAAGGGATTGACCCAAATAACAAGGAGGCCTTGGTAATCACCCTATCTGTGGATGTGTATGAGGTGAAGAGGACGATGATAGATAACGGGCATCCGTCAATAACATCTACAAGCATGCTCACGATAGGATGACGGACCTATCTCAGAAAATGGAGCCACATGTGGAGTCCCCGCTCTATGGTTTTGGTCACTACTTGGTACCAGTGCTGGGCACCATCCGCCTACCAGTAATCTTTGGGACGGGAGCTCAAGTGGTCAGGCACATGATCACCTTCCGTGTAGTTGGCGGAGCCTCTCCTTACAACATCTTGAGAGGGCGACCAACACTAACCCTCATCATAGGTATCTCATCCGTCCCCCATCTAAAGGTCAAGTTTCCTACACCTCATAGAGTAGGCACCCTTAAGGCGGACCCTGAGGTAGCCGCCCAGTGTTATAAGGCGGTGGTAGCAATGGGGGAGACTTCCCACACAAACAGACAAAGTGCCGTAGCGAAGCAGAAGGCTGAGTCTGTGCCTATCCGCGCCTCTAAGAAAGCGGCCAAGCGCCAGTTACATCAAGCTCGGATAGGTAAGTAAAGGCAAGAAAAAAGGGCTCGTCTCCAAGAGTAGGGGCAATGCATGATGGTAAGTGATATTATGCATCCGCCCCCTTCCGTCAACCCGTCCCCCGCGGACGTCAACCAGTCCTCCGCGGACTCCATTTCGTCCTTCGTGGACACCTCTCATCCGGATGAAACCTTGATCCCTCCAAGGGTACAACCCTCTAATCCGGAGCCCGAGCTCCCCGAGCCTCGCGATCGTCTGCGGTCGAAGAAACAGAGAAGATCGAGCTTATATCGGGGAACTCAGAGGAGACAGTGAGCATTGGGACCGGGCTACAGCACGCCCTCAAGGAAGAACTCATTCAGCTCCTCCGCGACTATGCAGATGTCTTTGCATGGTCCGCGGCTGACATTCTGGGCCTTAATAAATTCGTGGCCATGCACAGATTAGATGTGGATCCCAACTGCAAGCCAATCAAATAGAAGAGAAGGGTGTTCGCTCCCGAGAGGCAGGAGGCAATAGATGAGGAAGTTAACAAGCTCCTAGCCGCGGACATCATATTCGAGATCAAGTACGCATAGTGGTTGGCCAATGTAGTAATGGTCAAAAAGCCTAATGGTAAGTGGCGGATACGTGTAAACTATACGGACCTCAACAAGGCTTGCCCTAAGGACTCATATCCCCTGCCTACCATCGACCAGCTTATCGATTCTACATCCAGCCACACAATGTTAAGCTTCATGGATGCCTTCGCGGGATACAATCAAGTGCCAATGAACCCAGAGGACATCCCCAAGACTTTATTCTTCACCCACAGAACGGTCTACACCTACAAGTTCATGCCTTTTAGTCTCATCAATGCTGGGGCTATCTACTAAAGGCTAATGAACAAGATCTTCAAGACAAAGCTCGGGCGCAACATGGAGGTGTATGTTGACAACATGATAGTGAAGTCTCTCATCGCGGAATCCCACATTGCCGATCTTAAGGAGTGCTTTGAAAACCTCCGTGCGGTTGGGATGAAGCTCAACCCGGCCAAGTGTACGTTTGGACTTGGTGCAGGCAAGTTCCTTGGATTCCTGGTTAGCAACAGAGGAATAGAAGCTAACCCGGGCAAAATCAAAGTCGTCCGGGAGATGAAGTCACCACGGACGCAAAAGGATGTGCAGAAGCTTACCGGACGGTTAGCAGCCCTCCGCCGGTTTATCTCTAAATTGGCCGAGCGTTGCCTCCCTTTCTTTGAGATCCTCAAGGGAGCAAAAAACTCCAAGTCCTTTCGGTGGACGGACGAGTGCCAAAGGGCATTTGAGGAGATCAAGCACTACCTCATCTCCGCCCCTGTTCTCACAAAGGCGCTCCCTAAAGAGCCCCTATTCCTCTACCTCTCAGTCGGACCCTTGGCAATTAGTGCCGCTCTCATCCGTGAAGAGGACGGCCAGCAGAGGCCAGTGTATTATGTTAGTCAAGTGCTCAATGACGTGAAAACAAGGTACCCCGACCTGGAGAAGTTTGCATTTGCCCTTGTCATGGCCAGCCGGAAGCTAAGGCATTACTTACAAGGGAGAGAGATCAAGGTGGTCACGGACCAGCCTCTGAAGAAGATCCTTCACAAGCCGGACATCTCCGGACGGATCGTGAATTGGGCTATGGAGCTTAGCCAATTCCAATTAGAGTATGTGCCCCGCACCTCCATCAAGGCCCAAGCCTTGGCTGATTTCATCATGGAGTGCACATTCCCTGAGCCTTGTCCGCCAGCACGGATGGATCCTCAGCCTATGGAGCCCGCGAACAAGCAAGCCGCCCCTCAGGGCGCCCCCATTATTGAGCAACTGCCAGAGTGTTGGCAGCTCTTTGTGGACGGATCAGCCACGGCTGAACGAAGCGGAGCAGGGATCATTTTGACAACTCCCGACGGCTTCACCATCCAACAGGCACTCCGCTTCAAGTTTAAGGCCACTAACAATCAGTCGGAGTATGAGGTTCTCTTGGTCGTCCTCAGTCTCTCTAAGAACTTGAAGGTGGAGCATCTACAAGTCTATAGTGACTCCCAGCTCATCGTCCGCCAGCTACAATGGGAGTATATGTCCAAGGATCCGATCATGATCCGCTACCAAAAGCTGGCCAAGGAGACAATGTCCGACTTCTCGAGCTTCCGCCTCCAGAAAGTAGATCGCACCGATAACATCATTGCTGACTCCCTCTCCATATTGGCCACTTCGGATCTTGAGAAGTTAGAGGGGGCAGTCTGCTTAGAGCATTTGGAGTGACCAAGCATTGAGGAAAGTCTCCAAGTGTTGAATATAAATCAAGCGACCGATTGGACAACGCCCTATATTCAATACTTGGCTAACGAGGTTTTACCAACGGACCACAAGCAAGCCAGAGCACTTAAGGCTAAGGCAGCCAGATTCTGCTTCTTAGATGGAGTCCTATATCGCAAGGGCTTCCATGATCCGCTCCTTAAGTGTGTGGGCGCGGACGAGAAGACCATGTGCATGTCTGAAGTGCACAAGGGGATGTGCGAAGACCATATGAACGGGAAGTCTCTCGCACACAAGATCATAAGGCAAGGGTACTACTGGCCCACTCTTTTCAAAGACTACATTGACTACACCCGGAAGTGCAAGCAATGTCAATTCTACAGCAACGTGCCAAAGCAAGCTCTGGTACCTCCACCCTCCATCCTTTCCCCCGTGCCCTTTGCAATGTGGGGATTGGATATTATGGGGCAATTCCCCTTAGCACTAGGCCGCTTGAAGTTTGTAATAGTGGCCATTGATTACATGACCAAATGGACAGAGGCCAAGGCAGTGGTCAACATCAAAGAACCGGATTGTCGCAAGTTCTTCTATGAACAAGTGATATTAAGGTTTGGAGTCCCCATAGTCCTTATCTCGGAAAATGGTCCGCAGTTTATTAGCGGCCCCTTCCAAGAGTTCCTGGCGGACTTCAATATTGAGCATCGGAATTCATTCGTCTCCCATCCACAGATAAACGGCCAAGTCGAGGTCACCAATAGAAGCCTTGTCCGAGGGATGGAAAATAGACTATTTGATGCTAAAGGCAAATGGGCTGAAGAATTGCCCAAGGTCCTATGGTCCTTCAGGACAACCCCACGGACAGCCACCGGGGAAACACCATTCAAACTATGCTATGGCACGGAGGCAGTCACCCCTATTGAAATTAGTTCCCCCTCATTCCGGGTTGTCAACTATTTGGAGGCCATAAACCCGGATGGATTGAGAACTAACCTGGAGCTCATTGATGAGCTCCATGACCAAGCAGTAATCCGCATGGCTGCCTACAAGTAAAAGACGACAGCCTTCTTTGGCAAAAAGGTGAAGCCTAGGCAATACTCTGAAGGTGACTTAGTCCTCAGAACAACAGAAGTATCCGACCACACGAACCAAGGAAAATTATCCACCAATTGGGAAGGTCCCTACAAGGTAACGAGGGTCATACGTCCGGGAATGTACAAACTCAAGCGTATGGACGGATCGAAAATCCCTAACACATGGCACGGACTTAGGCTCCGCAAATTCTACCACTAGGCTACTTAATGCTTAGTCCTTTTTGTAATATCTTATTGTATCTATTTTGCCAATCTATAAGGCATCGTTGTTTGATAAGCTTGTAATAGGCTATGTACATTTAAAGATTTATTACTAAGTTATCAAAGGTTCCGCCCATCATGGGTCCGGCCACTATCAGATCACATCATTGTCTCGATTCCATCTTGGGGTTCGACCATGCCAATCAACCATCAACAAATGCAAGCTCCATGAGCTCGGACCACCAGGTCTTACACGGACGGCATAGGGATCACGATCCCTTAAGTCCTTCGAACATTAACACGGGACATTCGCCACCCTAAGAAAGGTGCGCGGACCCTAACATACGGGCTTATATAAGTCTAAGATCCACAAGGATTGTATTAACGCGCGGACGCATACATATCTGCGGATAAATCTTTTTCGAGTGATTACTTGTTGCCTAATTAAGCACACGAATGCACTTTACCACTCTGGTACTTTAAGTGAGTTGGTCCAATTTAGTAAGCCTTAGGAAACTTATTCGAAATTACCACTCTAATACTTTTAAGTGAGTTGGTCCAATTTATTAAGCCTTTGGCAACTTATTTGAAGTTTTCACTCTTAACACTTCAAAAGAGTTGGTTAAAATATATTGAAGCCTTGGGCAAACATTTAAAATACTACGGACGTACTATGGTTTATATCCGTCAGTCATTTTCCAACTGGACACTTAGTGTTATTTGTGCAAAATAAAACGAAACGATTGCATTACTTAAAGCACATAATGAAACACTTGCATAAGTTAAAAGCAAAAGTATGTTATACATCAGCTACTCCGGACTCCCGGACAATTAAGCAAACTAATCAAGGTACGGATACAAAAATATCAAGATTACACGTCCTAGGGCCCAAGCAAAAGAGAGAAAAGCTAATGGATGGACCCATCTCCGTCAGCATTGTGGGAACCCTGGTCGTCCGTCGCCTTGGGCGAGCCAGCCCTGTCCTCCTCTGCTTCGGACTCCTCCTCCGCGGATGATGACTCAGACTCAGACTCCGCACCCTCTGGCTCCGGATAAAGGATATTCATGGGAATGTCATCCGGGCCTGGAGTTGCTTCGGGCTCCGCAACTGAAGGGCCGTCCGTCTCCTCCATCTTCGCCAGCTCAGCGACCATATACTTGGAGAAGTTATGCGCTTCAGAGGGGGCAGGGTTTCCTTCACCAATGAAAGAGAGACAGGAGTCATAGCCCATTTGGAAGGACGGGCCCGCCTCCTTGTTCACCACCATTTTAAAGGTACCGGACCCCATGAATCGACGAACGGCATCCTGATAGCTCTGCACGGATGAGAGTTCTGCAACCTTGGTTTTGAGCTCTGTCAGCTCCTTGTCCTTGGCGAACAAAGCCAGCTTCAATTCTCCCATCTCCTTATGGAGGGCGTCATTAGCCATGTTGGCAGCCTCCAGGAGCGTCCGCCGATTCTCTGCCTTCGTATGAGCTTGCCTCTCCAAGCGCTCCACATTTTCCACATGCTTATTCAAGAGCTCCACTTGCCGCTCAGCGAAAGAAGCAGTGGTTTTAGCAGCATCGATATTGCTCTTGGCGGATTCAAGCCTTAGACGTTGGTCCCGCATCCTTTCCACGGAACCACAAACCATGGACACCAGCTGCACGGATAATATAAACAGTTAGTGTACGGATGATTAAAGAATCAAAGCAAGCTGTGCGAGTGCAATAAATAAGTGTACGGATAAAAGCCTTACCCTCCCAGCTTGGACTTTTAGGTGGCGTTCAATCGCCCTATCCTCCATCATGGCGTAGGTGGCCATGTCTTGTGGGATGGCAAAGGCTTTTAAGCAGTACAAGAGGTTCTTGGTGTTGTTCTCTTCCGCGACAAGCCAACCCTCATAGCCGCGGACGTCAATGGTGTAGGGAGAGTCTTCACTCGGGCTCAGACCGTCCAGCTCATTAATGTGCGGATGCACCCCCACTTTGAGAACTCCGGGAGCGACCTCATTCTCCTTCAACACATAATTCTCCCAATCCACACTTACCAGATTGAGAGCGGAGCTACCTTCACCAGCAGTGGTAGCAGCAGCGGACAGACCCTTAGAGGGCGGATTCTGTGGCACGGACTGATGCTCCAACACTTGCACGTCCGAATCCGTCTGTTGCACTACAAGGAATGGATCGGGCTGCTCAATTTCTTAATTAACCAAGTGGTGCTCAGTGTCTGTCACCTTTTTCTTCGCCATTTTGGCCTTGGAGGAGCCAGCTTGAGTGTCGGACGATCCGCCAGCCTCTGGCGCCCTTTTCTTGGACTTGCCGGTCACTCCACCGGACTTCTTCCCGTCTAAGCAATGGTCTCCCATGCTCATCAACATCAGCTTTTTGTCAAACATAGTTGGATAGTTGTAGCGCCCAAGACAAACTGCAAACAGGCAATGAAAAAGTCAGGCACACGGACAGTCAATAAAATCAGAACAATCATAAATAAATTATAGCATGCGGACAAACTTGTGATAACAGAAATATGACTGCGCAGACATAAATTCAGGGCCGTCTCGGACATTATAGGGGCCCTATGCTAAACTAGAAAGTAGGCATTCATCACTTGATTAATGCACCGATTCTTGTTCTTCTTTTCTAAATCGGCACTTTAAAATCTTTTATCTTCTTTAATCCTTCTGTACTCTTCTTTTTCCAGGAGAGTTTTAAGTTTCATCAATATTAAAATTAAGTTATTTTTCTTTTTTTCTTAACTAAAATTTAGGATATATTATGTATATATATATATATATAATAAAATTTATAAATAAAAATATAATAAAGAGATAAAAGATAAACGCCTAAAGGACGTGTGTAAGTTTTTTAGATTTGGGAGAGATGTGATTTAACATGATTCAATAAATAAACTATTTTCTAATCTTTTGTTTATTATAATTAATAATTAATATATAACATTTCATTAAAAATTACTTAAAACCATAATATCTCTATTTTAATACTAGTACTATAACCGCTGATTTTATAAAAGTGGGGCCCCATAAATTTAGGGGCCATGTACAGAGGAGCTTCTTGCACCTGCTTATCACCGGCCCTGGCTGTATCACCAGCGAATGCTTCTGTTTCATCTCATATTTCAGAAAACTCTTTAGTCTGTTTCCGATAAATCTAACCACAGGAAGACAAGGGATGTGTCAAGACTAGCTTTCGACAATGTTTCCAAAGAGATACTAGATTTGGACATGAGGGATAGTGGCATTGGGAGACCAAGTCTATCAAATAGTGTTTCTAGTTCACATGTTATATGTGCCTCAGCTGAAACTGATGTGTACCCTGGTGCTGGAGACTCGTATAACTCTGAGGGGGTGTTGAAGAAGATGAAAATTGACGAAGTCTTCCTTTGAATATCATGTTTTCTGACTCACTGCATGATGTAATCATGGATTTGGAAGAACTTGCCAACAAGATTAATTGGCTCAAGGGTATTTTAGATGTTGTAATTCCTTTGTCAAATGATATGACGCCTTCATGGAAGTTTGTGGAACACCAGGCATCTTCTGCGCCAGAATGAGTTCTTTACAAATAATGTAAGCTTGCATAAAGTCTGTTAAGGTTGTAGTATTTGCATCTTTTGGATAATGATTTCATGTTTCGTGTCTGTGTGAAGCTGGCCCAATAACGTGGTTTGGGTAATGTTAACGTTCTGCCTGATATGGTATTATTTTCTGTTGTTCGTGGCCCATTTTTATTCAAATCTTGTTGATTTCGTTGCTGATGCTTAATCTTATTCCTACAATATTAGCAACATTTCTTGTTTACTAGTTGATATATTTTCCACAAGAATTGCATTGCACAAATTATGAAATAGTTAATTTATATTTATATTTATATTTATATTTATATTTATATTCTCGTGTTTCGTGAAGCTGAGCATAATGCTGCTCTCACTCTCTGTGATATTAATTATCAGGACCATCTTGAACATTTTACAGGCTCCGTGCTAAATTAGAATTTAGGTCTTGTTATATATATTTTAAAAAATATTAAAATATTTAATAATTTTTTATTATAATTATAAAATAAATAAATCTTAATTTTTTTTAAGAATAAATATTTATCTTAGATTAAAAGTAAATACTTTTAAAAGTAATAAATTTAACAGAAATAATATATATATATATATATATATATATATTTGAGTCATAATTATGAATTAATTTTTTTAATCTTTAGTTATACAAAGAAGAATTCTTTACAACAATTTTTTATTGTATTAATATTAAAAGTTAAACTAATATTTCAGCTGAAAACTTTAATATTTATAATAATTTGTAAATATAAATAAAAGGGACGTATATATTTTTTTGAGTTTAGAAAATGTGATATAAATAAATAAGTTAATTTCCACTTATATTGCATAAAACATACGGTAATTACTATTCTAAAACCTAAACACTGATTGTCCCTACTAAGTTTACACTTCGAAATTATAAAAATAGGCCCTATAGATTTGGGGCCCTGTGCAGAAGTGCTGTTTGCACTCCCCCATCAACGGCCCTGCATAAATTCTAAACTACTTATGATTGTACTCGTAAAGGAAAGGCTTATATCTGAATATATCTTCAGGCTAAGGTTCACCCTCCTGCCGGACGAACTCGCAGACAAGCTCTAGCTACGCGTCCTCCAGGTACCCTGCGAGATAACCCCGTGGACCATAATATATTCGAAATGCCAAGTCCTAAACGAACTTGGCATCTCATCCATCTTGGCCCAAACTTGGGCGCGGATCTCCAGAAGATGTTAAATATACTTTCATTGGCGGTTTTTACAACCGAGTGAAGGGTCCAAAAAAGCCTCGTAGTGGGCTCCACCCCCTTCTCCGTGCATCTTGCAATGAAGCCAGTGATCGAACGGATGCTATTAGGAACCACTTGGCAAAAGGCACACTTTAAGAAATCCTTGAATAAAGTGTAGATTAGCCTATGCATGGGCAGCCGAAACCCCTGACGAAAGAAAGCGATCGGAATTGGCAATCATCCTCCGTCCGGATGATGATATGGACGCTCATCCTCAGTCGGATAGCGACATTCATATTCTGGGGGTATGTCAAAAACCCCACTCACGACCCCTTCTACACATCTGGCGAACCTGCTAGGCTCGGACGCATACTCTAATTGACCATACGCCTCCTCCAGCTTCGCATTATCATAAACGGGCGGATGCTCGCCCCGCTCTCTAAGCTCCACTTTATAAGATTTGAAATACAAGTCCCGTATGTCTGTGAAATTTGAAGGCACGGACTCTATGATGTCCGCATTCCATACATCATATCCGTCAACATCTCCATGTCGCGGATGATTCCCAGTCCCTGTGGGAGGAGGCTTCAATATATCCCTCCACTTAGGCCTAACCCTCTCGGTCGCGGGCGTAATAGGAACACCTAAAGGGATTTGATCCGGCATGATCTCCGGATTATCTATCGTCACGGGATGCTCTTCCTCTAGAGGGGCGGAACCAGTGTCCGCCATGTTCTCTGCAGTGAAATTTCTTACACGCGGATTTAATCTGGTGAGGGGTCGACCTAGAATATCGCGCGGACTCTCGCCCGTCGGTAGCGAAATATTCCAGGCCAGCTAAATAGTAGACACGGACACCTGTAACAAATCAAAGAAAGTTAAGTCAGTTATCACAAATCCGAGCATACACAAAGCCATCATAATCCAAAACGACAGAAGAAATGAGTATTGTGGCACGCTCAGACGAACAACTGACTTAAGGAAGAACGCACGGACTCATACGCGCGTCCTCTACTTACCCCAACAACCGTACGCCCATATGACCATTGCGTCCATCACAAAGGATGTGTTGCACGCGGACAAAAGATGCTAGTCTAAAACTAGAACGCGTGGACCCATCCGCGCGCATCCCTACAACAGCCTAAATGTCCGTGCGTGTGACCATAGCACCAAACAAAGAAGGGGCATCACGCACGGACACATGTATTCTATTCCAACGTTGCACGGACACGATATACATCATGATTCCGTGCGCGGATCTACCTCCCACGGACGGGATTAGCGCCTAGAAAAGCGCTAAAACCTAAGTGTTGAGCACCAAAAAACCGTCGCCGGCGCCACCATTCAAGCCCAGATTCCGGCACCGGTGCCACCCCCTCAACCCAGATTCTGGCACCGGAAACCCCATATTTTCCGACGCCGGCAAAGAAAATACACCAAAACATGCCAAAAATCGGCAAAAAAAATAGTTAAAATGCTCGCAATCGCGAGTACATGCAAGTTTTAGGCATAATCTAAGCAAACATAAACGAAAAACACACCAAATCATGCACAAACCAAACCCCAAAAAACCCACTTTTCTCAAAAATAAAAACACAAATAACTTGCGATTTCGGGGCTTACCTGAAAAATCGAGTGTAGATTATTGATCCTCACACGAAAACGAGCTCGAATCTGCCTTCAAAATCCGAAAATAACGAACTCGAAAATCACCCAAAGTTTGCTAGAGATGGTTGTGTTTTCGAAAAGTGAAGAAATGGGAAGGGAGATGGAGTTTTGTAAAAAAACGCCTCATCAGTGCCAACCAATAGGAGCGCACCACGTGGCGGGTCGGGCCAACTGCTTAAATTCGGGCCACTCGCGACCCCCGATCTCCCCCCATCTGCATCCCCTCTCCTCATCACCCAATATCAGTGCAAGGCTACACCCCTAGTCACGGGTCCATCCGCCTGTACGAACGACACAAAAACACGCCAAGTGTTCCAACCTCTACCCCATCCCAGTGCACGGACACTCTCGTACGTGCCCTAGTCTTGGATGGCATCCACAAACACACGCGAAGTGTTCCAACCTCTACATCATCCTAGTGCACGGACAATCTCGTCCGAGCCCTAGTCTTGGGGGGCACCCACAAAAACACGCCAAGTGTTCCAACCTCTACCTCATCCTAGTGCACGGACACTCTCGTCGGCGCCCTAGTCTTCGGGGGCACCCATAAAAACACGCCAAGTGTTCCAACCTCTACCTCACCCTAGTGCACGGACACTTTCGTCCGCGCCCTAGTCCTGGGGGGCACCCACAAAAATACGCCAAGTGTTCAAACCTCTACCTCATTCTAGTGCACGGACACTTTCGTCCGCGCCCTAGCCTTGGGGGGCACCCACAAAAACACGTACATTTTCTATTTACTCTCTCATCCCACTCAAGTGGGATAAGGGAGTGGGGGCCAAATGATAGGCCCAACTTAACAAGGGCCCGAATCCAACACCTTTAAAGCCCAATACCTAAAGCCTAGGCGAATATCCAGGTCGTTAGGTTGGGCCAAGGCAACTCAGGCCCAACCCACCACTTTGGTCAAGGCATCAAAGCCTGCAGCGCCGACGCGCAGACGGTTATCATGGACGCGCAGACGGTCGTTCAGGTGCGCGGACGGTCACTCGGATGCACGGACGACCGCCTCTACTCACGGACACTTCTGACGGACCATGCTACCTCGCGGACAAAGGTAGCCATCCACAACACGTGCCCCGCACGAAACTCCTGTCGCCATCACCCACGTGGGTGGCACGTGACATCACGTGTCATGCACGTGCCATCACGTGCCATCATGTGCCGTGCACGTGGACAGGTATCTATAAATACCCATTCATTTCCAATGGTGAAGGGGTTACAAAATTTAAACTATTCACGCACGAGATTTCGCTCTGACTTCTCTCTACTTTCTATCTCTAGAATTTGGTCGGAATTTCCACCGGAACCCTAATTCTCTCACCGGAGGTGTCCCGGAGCCGACAAGGCTTCGCGTGACATTTTTTTGTAGGTTCAAAGGCCCGGACCCAGATCCAAGACAACCCACAAGCAGGAAGGTAGACCCGGACGAGTGCGAGCATTATCACCACCCATCGAATCACTAGGAAATCCACTTTACACTTTTAGTTTTGTGTATAAAAATATTATTTAAGCCGAATTTAAATGATCCAAAATCTTAGTTTTATAGAATTCTTATCGAATGAATTCATCTTTTGGGATAAGTATAAGCTTATTTTTTTATTTCCCATTTAATGTAATTAAGTATTAATGATATATCAGAATCCTAGTCAACTTAAAAAAATCACATCATCTCAATACTTAACAGAATCTTGGAAAAAAGTAACAGAAGGTAATTTTAAAACGGACCCGTAACGTTAATGGCAATAATAAAATAGTTGAAAATTCGGTGGTAAGTTTCTAAAAATCCCAAAAGTTGAGTGGCAAAAAAAATCTATTTTCCCTATGAAATATTATTTTTTAAAAGATAAGTAATTTTATATTTGGATATTTTTAGTTAAAAATATTTATTTGTTTGGTGAAAATATACATTCAGTTGAATTTTTAATTAAATAATTCAAAATAATATAAAAAATGATAGAAAAAAATATTCTCTAATTTTAAAAGGTAAATTAGAAGAATATTGATAAATTTAGAAAAAAAATAAAAAGGTTTTAAAGGTAATTTTATAAGTTTGACTAACTGACTTATAAACTCTAAAAAAATAAGCTCCTCCCATCAGCTTATTTTTAGTTAATTGTAAGTAACAAAAAGTTAATTATTTCTTTTTATCAAACATGTAAAAGTTAAATAATGATTTAAGCTGATTTGACCAGGTTATAAGTATTTTCAAACATGCTCTTAATGGAAATATCTCTGGTGCTACCACCCACTCATGGACGGGGGACGGGGTGCGAGAAGGGATAGCCGCCCCCAAATCAAATTTATTAGTCTAATTATTTAGAGCAAAATTTTGCTTTGTAATGATAAACTTGATATAATTTTGTAACTTGCCTCCATAGTTATTTAAAGTCTACCCCGACTTTATTAATTATGGCTTCGTCATTGCACACACCCCATCTCTGCCACCTATTACACACACGAATCTAACTTTGTTCTGATTAGTAACATGAAGTATATCTTCTTTAAATTGATTATCACTGTCTTAAAATTTTTAAATCTTCAATTCTCATCATTTTTTGATTTTAGGGTTTGAGATCTGCGCCGAAATTGATTTCAGTTAAATATAGTGATTATTCGTGCAAAATTCTTTCTTTGGATTGTGATGTTCTGAATACATAGGTTGAAGGATCCCACGTATGATTTTGTAGATCTTATGTTAGGGTTTTTGAAGTTTGGAACTTAACTTTTTCATTTTATTTTTTATCTAGCAATTAAACACATCTTGTTGGGTCTGAGTTTTAATTTACGGATTGGGTGGATTGGATATTACTACAGCGGTTTAATGGTCGTGGTCGCCTGTGAACTTCTCTCCGGTTGATTAGAAGAGTTAGACATCATAACGTAAAATATTATTATATAAACTTTTCATGTGGCTAAACTCTTTTTTTAGCTGCAAATTCTCTTGCCGTAAATGTGTGTGTGTGTGTGTATATATATATATATGTAGATATAATTTCGTTGATTGATTATAAAATTCAGACATGCGTGATTATGGTAGATAGTTTGTTTCATGTGAGACATGATTTTGTGCCAGATTTTTGGGGCTATATGAAGGCTCATGATATGTACTATCATAATGATGTTTAGAATTACTCTAGGAATGTGCTATAGATGACAATTTATTGTGTACGAAATCTTATATTATTTTAATTATATTCAACAAGATTTTATCTAAGCGACCTCCTTTGGTTATAAGTATGTTTCTGCATACTATTGACGTATTTAAATATTTAGTTTTATGGTTTTTTTTGTTTGCATCGACTTATTTGTCTTTATTTTAATGACTTTCAAATTTTGTTTGATGGACTAATATTTGAGGATAGAAGAAGAATGGGAGGAAGAAGAATGCTTACATGATTTAGTGTAGTATATTATGTATCAATGAAATGTCACATTGTCGCAAAAAAAATTAACTTAAAATTATACGTCAAATATAATTTAAAAGTTAAAATCTAAAAATAGATAATTTTATAAATTTGAGTGACTTATAAGTTATAAATAACTTTTTAAATAAATACGTAATAAATAATTTATAAATAAAGGATTCTATATAAATTACTTATATGAAATCTGAAACATGCCCCTTAGTATTTTCAGCTTTTCCAAAAACAATATATTGTAACATTTTTTGGTGGACAATTTTTAGAAATTTAAACTTTCAAGAAATTAGAAGTTCTACCATCAGTCAAGAAGTTTCTTCCACATATTTTGCCTCCGCACAAAGTATGAGTATTAATAATGAACCGTGGCTAAGACACGGTCCTCGAATTATTGCATTCTTCTGAATTTAACTACGCACACCAAGTAAAAGCCCGAAAACAGAGATGCATTTGTTTATTTGTGACATTCCTTTGCCTTGCAGACTTGCAGTGTTTAACACTGTTTCCACAATTTATACCCGACATGGTAACTTTCTGTCTATAAAGTCGATTATTTACGTTCTAAATATATCGCGATGAACAAATTTGGAGTCACCCAAACATGGATTTCAATGTAAGATACAGAAACAATTCTAATAAACACGTGAAATCTAGCTTCTATGATACTACAATTTCAATATTGTGGGAGATGAACAACTTTGGAAATCCACCTCTCTCCCCGTTCGGATTGACTTCGAATAATGAAAGAATTGATTTTGAATGAGTAAAATTTACTTGGCTGTTCTCAAAATTATGAACATCCTGCAACGACAGAGGAATCTTGGTGGTCCTCAAGATTTCTAAAATATCTCGTGACAACAGAAGCAATACTTGTGGGGAACAAAGCGGTAAATTTTACGGTGAAGAACTGAAGATAGGTGGTAGGATTTCTAAAAGATCACGCGACAATGGAAGCAATACTTGCCGGAGTCATGGGAAACAAAGCATGGAAGCTATTTTATGGTGGTGAACTAAAGATAGGTGGTGTTACATTCTATCGGCTATTTTGTTGGTGTGACGTTCTATCGGGCTATTTTGTATTATTGTCACGACGAAAATTTCCAATCCCCTTAAATAGGAATGATGAAGTCTCCCCTGCAATGCCAAATACCAATGGATAATTTGACGGATTATTGACATATGTTTTGAATAATTTATTGTAGTTACTTAGCAGTCCTCCAATTCTCCAATATTAGAAAACTAAAAGGGACGTCCATTCATCCATAGCAACAAACCAACAGTACGCCAACATTCTTAATATAAGGTATCTACCTGCTTAACACCACTAAAAGGATCCTTATGAAATTAAAGTATCTCAGTAAAAACT
>JAUEJK010232712.1:0-10299 GCA_032274865.1 Eryngium alpinum
AACCAGAAAATTCAAAAATTTTTTAAGTTTTGTATTCCCCCCCCCCCCCCCTCTACAAAACTTCTCCATAGTTTATTGTTTAACAGATTCTGACCAGGAGGAAACCGATCAAAGATTTTCCGTGTCTTAAACTACTGATACAACAGTAAGAAAAATCAGATCGTTGCAAGATGTCTATAAAGCAAGAAATGTGGCATTTATTGCTTGTGAACCACAATGTTTTCACGATGCTGTTAAAGAAGATGCATGGAAGAAAGCTATGAATGAAGAAATGAGAATAATAGAAAAGAATGAAACATGGCAGCTTGTGGCTAAACTAAAAAACCAACACGTTATTGGGCTAAAGTGGTTTTTAAAACCAAACTAAATGGAGATGGTTCAATACAAAAGCATAAAGCGAGACTTGTTGCGAAAGGTTACACGCAACAACCAGGAATTTATTTTAATGAGACGTTTTCACCTGTTGCTCATACGATGACGATAAGAAGTGTTTTGGGTCTTGCAGCCCAAATGAAGTTGACCATCTATCAAATAGACGTAAAATAAGCGTTTCTTAATGGAGAACTTAAAGATGAGATATAAGCCGAGAAACCACAAGGATATGTCATTAAAGGGCAAGAAGATAAACTGTATCGCATGAAAAAGGCCTTCTACGGCCTAAAACAAGCGCTACAAGCTTGGAATAACAAAACAGACAGTTATTTTCAGATTCATAGTTTTAAGAGAAGTCCAAATGAACCATCATTGTATGTGAAAACAAAAGGTGCAAATGATTCTCTTGCTGTAAGTATTTATGTTGACGATCTCATTTATATGGGAACAAATCAGAAAATGATAGAGGGGTTCAAGGCAGCCATGATGAAGCACGTTGAGATGACTGATTTAGGACTCATGGAATATTTTCTTAGGATGCAAGTGACGCAAGAGTCGGGAAATTTTTTCTTGTATCAAGAAAGATGCTTTGCTGATTTATTAAAGAAGTTCCTATGGCATAATGCAAATTAGCACCAACTTCTATGAGCATGAATGAGAGGCTATCCACAAATGATGGTGCTGCAAAGGTAGATGAAACTTTATACATAAAACTAGTTGAATCACTCATTTACCTTACAATTACAATGCTAGACATTGTGTACACAGTGAGTATCTTTTCAAGGTTTATGAGTAAGCCAAGTAAGCTTCATTTTGCAGCAGCAAAAAGAATCCTACAATACGTCAAAGGCACAAAAACTATGGTGTTTTGTACCAAGAAAATAAAGAAAATGAGCTGGTTGGCTATACCGATAGTGATTGGGTAGGTTCTTTGGATGTTAGAAAAAGTACGTCTGACTATAGTTTTTTTTATCAGAAACAATGTCATTTCATGGTCATCTAAGAAATAGAAAACCGTCGCTTTATCAACAGCAGAGGCTGAATATGTTTCTGCAGCAGAAGCAGCTTGCGAAGCTGTGGCTAAGAAGGATTTTAAAAGATATGAAGCAAGAACAAGTTTCTCCCAAAACAATATTCTGTGACAATATGTCGACGATCTCCATGGCCAAGAATCCAGTATTTCACAACAGAACAAAGCATATTGCGATCCGTCATCATTACTGGTTGACGAAAAGAAGATCAAGATAAAATTTTGCAAAACGGGAAAATAACTGGCAGACATATTTACTAAGCCTGTCTCGACCGACAAGTTTTTCTATTTTCATGACAAGATTGGAGTAACCAATTTTCCGAATTAAGGAGTGTTGGAAGGTAATTCAGAAAATTCTAGAAAATATTTTCAATTCATGCACATTCAGGTTCATGTATGTTTAGATTCATACATCTACGGTTCATGCACTAAATTAATGTATGCATCTAGAGTTATCTTAGCTATCTATATAAGTCAGAAAATATAACATCTGTAAGTTAGATGTGAAGAAATTGTACCATCTCAGATTATAAATCCCAGATTTTCATTTAAGTATAAATATAAGTTTCCGCTGCTTATATAACACCGGTGCTATCATGAAATGCTCATACTTTTCGCGCCAAATTTACGTACATAACATGTAGAAAATTCTCTCGTGGAAAAAGCGCTAGCTAAAACATTTCATTACCATTTGATTAAGATATATAGGAAAAGAAAGTAATCATGATTAAATGTCATTGTTCCTTCATAAACTATAAGTAATATAAAACTTCAAAACATAAAATAAGGGCTTTTTTCAGTCAATTGATTAATATCGATGACCAAATCAGAATGTTTCACTCCTAGGATAGGACACCTAAAAATGTGTATCTGATCACCCTGTCAACTTGAATAACACACACACACAGATCCTGAGCTCAGTCTGGAAAACATAGACTTAAAAATCCCAAAACATATAAGAAAAACAAACAGAAATAAACCACACCTGAGTATTTGCACCGCTCAAATGAAAAGAAAGATCAAATGTACAAAAAATTCACAAAGACAAACCCAAACAAAATCTAATCAATAACAAGGATAATGATTTGAAATTAACAAAGAAATCAAGCAAATTTATCAAAAAAATTCAAAAAAATAGAAATCAACAGAACAGTATCCAACTAAAAAACAGTGGAAAAGCAGTTGTTGTAGAGCAGAGATCATATGAAAATAGTGAAGAACATACCTGAGGATGGAGGAGCTTCATAGATATCGAAAAAGAGAGAGAGAGGAGGAAAGGCAGTGATAAGAATGACGAACAGCGGGTATAGTGTATTTTTGTGGGTGCATATAGATAGATAGATAGATACAAAAGAAAAGAGTAGAGAAAAAAGAGTGAGAAGAAAAGGAGACCATGCTGAGGTGGATGAGTGAGAATCGTTTGATGGGGACTCTCTCATTTTAAGTCGTGCAAACTTTTTATACACAGATCCATACTGCATACACACACTCATACACACAACATACTCACACTCACACACAACACACACATTGACACACACACTGCACACACAGCACACACTCACACACACTACACACTGCATACACACAGTAAGCACACAAGTAAAATACTTTTTAAATTCTTGTGTAATTAATGAAAAGATTTTAATATATATATAATTAAATTATATAATATAATATAATCAAATTAATCACAATTAATTTGTGTGTAATGTAATGCTTATTAAAAAAAATTCCTTTTCGAAATGAGGGTTGTTTTTCTTATTTATAATATATTCAAAAAAAATAAAATATTATTTTATTTTGATATTTTTACAAATATATGCGGTAATAAATATAATCTATACCTTATTATTAAAGCAGACCCAGAGATAATTGGTGGTCGTCATCGTTACTTCTTAATTAATAATTAATATTTAAGTATTAAGTAATTTGATATTTTAAAATAAATTATAATTCTAATTAAATAAGAAGAAATGTTCTGCTTAAATATTAAGTATTTCTCTCACAATTTTAATTAAATAAGAAGTAATATCCTAAGTTTTTCTCTCTTACTTATATTTTATTATTATTATTAATTTTTATTATATATTAAATAAAATATAATTTTAATAAATAAAAAATTTGTATCATAATCTTAATTAAATAAAAAGTACTTAAATAGGAAATAATTCTACTAAAATGTCCTACTAAAATGTCTTACTCTTTAAAACTAAATCATAATTCTAATTAAATAGGAAATAATTTCCTACTTAAATATTAAGTCTTTCCCTCATAATTCTAATTAATTAAGAAGTAATATCCTACTTAAATATAAAGTCTTTCTGTCGCATACTCTCACTTATATATTATTATTAATCTTATATTATATATTAAATAAGATAATTATATTTTTAAAATATAATTTTACTAAATAAAAAATTAGTATCATAATCTTAATTAAATAATTTTAAAAAAAATAAAAATAAATAGTATATTCTAATTAGATAAGAAGTAATGTCCTACTTAGAAGTCTTACTATTTAATTTGTGTCTTATAAATTAATTTTTTTAATATTATATTTATAATAATATTTAAAATTTATAATAAGCAGAACCAAGGATAATTGGTCGTCATCGTCGTCACTTCTTAATTGATAATTAATATTTAAGTATTAATTTGATATTTCAAATTAAATTATAATTCCAATTAAATAAGAAGTAATGTTTTGCTTAAATATTAAGCCTTTCTCTCATAATTCTAATTAAATAAGAAGTAATATCCTACTTAAATATAATGTTTTTCTCTCTTATTTATATTTTATTATTAATTTTTTATTATATATTAAATAAAATATAATTTTAATAAATAAAAACATTGTATCATAACCTTAATTAAATAAAAAGTATTTTTAAAATAAATAGTATTTAATCATAGTTCTGATTAAATAAGAAATAATGTCCTATTTAAATATTAAGTCTTCCCCTCATAATTCTAATTAAATAAGAAGTAATATCCTACTTAAATATAAAGTCTTTCTCTCTTATACTCTCACTTATATATTATTATTAATCTGATATTATATATTAAATAAGATAATTATTTTTTAAAATATAATTTTAATAAATAAAAAATTGGCATCATAATCTTAATTAAATAAAAAGTACTTTTAAAAATATATATTATATTCTAATTAGATAAAAAGTAATGTCCTACTTCGAAGTCTTGCTCTTTAATTTGTGTCTTATAAATTAATTTTTTTAATATTATATTTATAATAATATTTAAAATTTATAAGAAAATTTATAAATTCTATAGCCGATCATACTTTTGCATGGGTTTTATGCTTGTATATATAAAGTATAAAAAGAATATAAAAGAGTTTAAAGATTGAAATTGACTCTGGCTGCTAGCACTCTCATCCTTTTGATTTCTGATGATGAGAATTTGAATTAAGTGATACTAAAAGGTTTAGTGCAAACATAATTTCTGTAATTTAAGAAAGATTGTGATATATAAAATTTTCTCATAGATTCTGTAAAATTATTATTGAATCGTGCATTGAATCCGTTTGATTGTTAACAAGGATAGTGTTAAATTACTAGATCTATTTAGAAGGAAAACCAAGAATGTTTAGTTAGAGCATCTTCAACAGGCTCTCTATATCTTACGTGACACTTTATATTTAGTGATCGATTTATAAAAAAATATCATCATTGAAAAGTTTTTCCCAACTTTCTTGGATGGGGTCTCACTCCTAGTATATACTCCCTCTGTTTTCAAAAATCTGTCTTTTTAGAATTTTTCACACATATTAAGGTACTCATTTATGGTCATAATAATTTAAGGGATTTTCTACTTTGTGCCCATGGGCACATGGTAAGCATTTAAGTTTGTGTATAAATTGTGTTGGAAATTGTACCTTTCTAGTCAGACAAATGAAGACCACCTGGATTCATGTAGTTTTGGTTATTTTTATTTAATACTCTCTCCGTTATATTTTATAGCCCGCTTGACTTTTTGTACGTATGCTTAGGTGCTTTGACTGAGTACCAAAAATTGTTTTTTTTGAATTTTTCTTTTTTTGAATAAAAATATAATTATTATATTTTTATTCACAAAAAGAAAAACTAAAAAAATAATAATTTTTAATATCCAGTCAAAGCACTTAAACATATGTGTAAAAAGTCAAACGCCTTATAAAATATAACAGAGGTAATACTTTCTTTTTATAGACTATACATTATGTTAATCATTTAATAAAATTCAATTTTCAATATAATTTATACACAAACTTAAATGCTTGACATGTGTCCATGGGCACACGTTAGAAAGACCCATAATTTAATACTTTTATATTTTTATTCTTGAAAGAGTTTAAGTTTATCTTGAAAAGTTTAAAATTTACCTTGAAAGATGTAAAAGAACTATTATTAAATGCAGTATATTATAAATTTACCTACAAATACATAAAATTTATCTTGGAACTAGTAAAACTAATTGTAAAATACGTAAATGGACACTTATTAAAAAACAAAACAAATTTTCTAAAATGACAGATATATGAAAACAGAGCGAGTATTTTTTTTACTAGTATAAAGCTTTATTAGTTTTTACAGGCTATTTTTAATATATATAATAAGATATTTATAACTAGACCCCACCGACGTTGAACCAGGCTCTACAACCAGTTGTAATTTTTTTCTTTGTATTCCTTTCTTTTGTTAAACCTACGGATTATTTTTATATAATTAAAAGTAAAGATGGATACTCTTTTAGCATTCTAGTAATAGTGTAGCTTTAATATTTAGATGTTATTCATAAATTTAAGTAGTTTATATTTTGCAGAAAGTTAAATGTTCTTTCTTTCACATTTATATTCTCTGTTTCTTATCTATAACATATTCAAAAGCATTAAAATATTATTTTTTTTTGAATTTTTTACAAATATAATGTAATAAATGTAAGATATAAAGTATGAAAAAATGTGAAAATTGTGAAAATTTTAAGTGATACTTAAACATTGAGCGCAAATATAATTTGTAAGATCATGATAATTAACATTTTTGATACTACCGTGTAAGCTAAAAATGTAAATGTCAAATGTCGTGAAATAATAGGACTAGTTAGGTTATCTAATATGAGTCCCGTATGTACAATTTATTAACCTAAATTAAAATTACACATAATTAAAATTAATTAATTTTTATTTATATAAATGTTATATGAATTAATATACTGTAGTAGGTGTAATTATATCAATTTTATATGAATTAAAATGATGTAGTAGTTGTGTAGTTCATTAAAATTGGTGTGCACTTAGTGAGCGATGATATGCAGTCGATAAAATTGATTTGCAGGCAGTGTATGATGATATGTAATTGATGAAATTGGTGTGCAATTAGTGTGTATAATGATGTGCGGTTGATTAAAATATAAGTGCACAAGATGTGCTATATGTGTGATGATATGCAATTAATTAAAATTGGTGTGCAGTTTGTGTGTGATGATATGTGGTTGATTGAAATGGATGTAGTAAATTAGAATTTACTAGAAAAATATATAATAATATTAATAGCAAAATGGTTAGCTTAATGGTTACTCTTTGTAAACAACACGTACAATTAGGGCACAAAATAGGGTATAAAATATAAGTAATATTTTATTAATTTTGAAGTTAAATCTTAATCGTCAATTTCTTTTAATCTAAAGGCTACCATAAGTTTTCCAGCTAGGGAGAGAGTGTGCGATACATAAAAGGTCTCGTGAGATGATTAATAACCCCTATAGAATCTTGAAAGAAATACGGACAACTTCAACAAAAAAAGGGGGTTGTTTTCACCTTGCAGATGTTTGAAAGTCTATGAATTGACCATCCAAGAATCCTTGAAAATCAATCAAACAAACAAAAAATTGAACATACAAAAGAATCAAAAACAAAATTGCAAACTAGAAAAGTTAAAATAGCAAAACAACATATGAAACAAAAACAAAAAAACTATAAAAAAACTCCATATAATGAAATTGTTGATTAGTTTTACCTGTTCCAATAAAAATCCTCAAGATATCTTTGCTAAAATCTTGTTGAAGATACAGCTCCAAATGAGAAAATAAACTAGGAATAGTTTTAAAATTATGAAACTTAAATTACTATACAAACACCATATGTTAACAATGTTTAGCTGATACGTGAGTAGTTCATAATGGCAGATAGTACTAGGTAATAATATTATACTATAATATGAAATTGAAGAAAACTTTAGCAATTAAATGTTTGAAACGGATTTGCTAAAATAAATGAGCTGACACAAATGAACTTCTTTTATTGAGATATGTGTTTGTCCTTTTATGGAATTGTACATTACTATCTTCCATCTCCTACCTAATTGCTTCTCAAAGTTACTATCTAATTCCTAATAGCTATACTTATTAATTTTCATCATCAGAAAGTTTTTACTTTCTTCAATGGATCCCACTCCTAGGATACTCTACATTTCTTACTAGTATAAAACATTATTAGTTTATGGTTTTTTTTTAAATTTTAGACCAGTATGTAAATAATAATTCCTTCTTTGTATTCCTTTCTTTTATTAACGTACTGAACTCTTTTCTGATTAAACATTAAAAAATGATACTCTTTTAGCATTTTAGTAATAGGGTAATTTTAAATACAATGGTTTTCTTAAATATAATAGTTTTTATGTGCAGAAAAATAAGTGTTCTCTCTTTTAAATTAATTTTCTTTCTTTCTTATTTATAACATATTTAAAAAAATATTGTTTTTGATTTTACAAATATGTCCTAATAAATAGAATAAATAAAGATAAAAAGAATATAAAAAAGTTCACATATTGAAATTGAGTCCGGGTAATAGCTCATTCACCCTTCTGAGTTCTGATGTGAGAATTTAAACTAAGTGATACTTAAAAGGTTTAGTGCAAACTTAATTTCTGTAATTTAAGAAAGATTGTAATATATAACATTTCGGATAGATTGTGTAAAATTATTATTGATTCATGCATTCAATCTGTTTGATTGTCAACAAGGATAGTGTTACATTACAGGATCTATTTAGAAGGAAAACCAAAAGTTTACTTACTGCTGGTGCAGGTGATAACTAGATTTGGTTTTCCCAACTTGTATTATATAATCTTTTTCCTGGTTGAGAATTTGTGTCCATTGTTTTCTTCTTCGTCTAGAGGTCGGATTAGATTAGGTTATATATTATGTCAGAAAAATACTAGCAATAGATATCCTCCTAAGGATCAATCAATCACTACACCTTTAATGATCAATTGCAACAATAGTATCTAATGTTGCTATCAAAGTGTTGCTATTTTAATGAATAAATTTATCTACTGCAACACTAGCATTTTGTGTTGCAAAGAATATAAATTTATACTTTTACAATGTAACATTTATGTTCAAAGTGTTATCTGTGTAAAATTAAGGCTGCAAATGAGTCGAACCGAGCTTGTATATGCTCGAGCTTGACTCATTTAGGAATTAACAGGCTCTAGCTCGAGAGCTCGATTAGAGCTTAAGAAATTAGGTTGTTCGAGCTCAGCTCGTCAAAAGCTCGAGCTCGATTCTAGCTTAGAAAACGAGTCCAGCTCAACTCGCTAACAAATTAAGTTGTTCGAGCGCGGCTCAAGCTCGGTTCGTCAAAAGCTCATTTATGTTAGCTCATGAGTATTTAACTGAGCTTACTCAAACTCGGTTCATCAGAAGCTCATTTATGCAGGCTCACGAGCTTCTAATTGAGCTAGCTCATTAATAGCTCATATAAATAATAATGAGTCCAAGATTAATTATAAATTTATTTATAAATCTTGGGTCAAAATTTATTTAAAAAATTCAAACTTAAATTAAATTAATTAATATACAAAGTAATTACTACACTAATAAGCTTATTAGTAAAGTATATACATACAATTTTAAATCACACATTACCTTAATATATATTATAAATAAATATATAGAAGATTATACTGAAATTCTTATCTTTGAGCTCCTTAACGAGTTTATTTACAAATACATAAATTGATTTATTAAGGAACATGTTTATGAACGTCTCACAAGCATTTAATCGAGCTGTTCATGAGCCTATGTTCGAGCTGCTCACGAACTTGTAATTGAGCTGCTCATGAGCTTTGACGAGCTCATTTAATATCCGAGCTTCTTAACGAGCTTAAAGCTCGGCTCAATTATTTTTCGAGCCGAACAAGAACGAGCACTTATCGAATCTGAGCCGCTAACGAACGGCTTGATTCATTTACAGCCCTAATAAAAATAATATATTTAAAATTTGTTAATTTCTAAAAATTTAATTGAATTGAAGTGTTATTTAATCAATTTAGTATTTTGATATTATTTTAATACCCCAAAAATAGTCGGGGTGTTACAGATTTCTATTTTAATCACATCATGGTCCAAAATTTTGGAGTTTGAATATATAGTATGAAAAATGTAGGGCAACACTAGTTTCTTGCATCTGGCTGTGCAATCGGCCTTGTAATATCAATTACTGATGAGGAATTCAGAAATAATTTTTTTTTCTTTATGTATCTTTGTCCTTACTAAATTGAACTTATAGGTGTCATATGTTACTATATTTTTCTGACTCCAAAAGAGTAACTGGTGTAGTTAACATGCTCCTTGCATAGTTATGTTACTTTCACTTTATGTACCACTCCATTCCCGAAATGAGACGAGGGGTTACTTACAAGCCCCAAAACTGTAACAGAGCACTAATTTTTGGAAATATAACAGATAAGACTAAAAACTTTAAAATAATAAATAAACCTCCAGAGTACAAAACTAATTAATACTACAAGTCCGGAATCAGAAAATAACTAAAATTATCTATAAATATTAAAGTTGAATTCTTTCTAAGCTGCTAAGAGTCATAGGGTAGC
>JAUEJK010232822.1:0-10299 GCA_032274865.1 Eryngium alpinum
AAGGGGCCTGACAAAGCTCGAAGGTGGATTAGTCGTCAGTGGGCGGAAACCACCTCTAAACTAAAAAAAAAAAAAAATATCAACTTCATATAAAAATATCAACTTGTATTACCTTAATATATATACATATATATATATATATATATATATATATATTAATTTATTTATTTTGGTAATACAAGTTGACATTTCATATTCTCAAGACGCGGATGAATCTTGTTTTAGAAGTTTGATATATACAGAAAATCAACTATATATACTCTTCATCCTGCTACTCCATTTGTCACCACTCTCATTTAACTTCTTCCTCAAGTACTACTCCGACTTTAATTTCCTTCACATCCATATAAATAATCCCACCGGCCAGCTATATATATAAATTAGTTTTCCGGTTATTTAGTTGAAACCTTTCATCTCCTTTCAATTCAATATCTGTATAACTTGTTTTCTCAGCTCTCATTTGAGTACTCAGCTAGCCTTGCGTTCTTTTTTCAAGATTTCATTATCTCCTAATTTCGCTACCTAAAATACATAGACAACCAATACATAGACAAACAATATGGTTGGTCTATCTGATATACCATGTGTGGGAGTTGCTGTTCAAAGAACTTCTGAGGCCACTGTTGACGCAGCGACTCGTGGATTACGTTACACTCTTTGTTATAACACTGTTATTCAGGAACTCAATTCTGAAATTGAGAATGTTAAGAAAGAGGAGGTTCTAGTCTCAAGAAGAGTTGATGCAGCGAAGAATGATGGGAAAATTATTGAAGAATATGTATTGAAGTGGCAGGAAGAGGTGAAAAACATGAAAGCTACTGCGGCTGATTTATCCAAACAGACGACTTCATGTACTTGCTTCAACATTTTTCCCTTTCCTAATCCGGTCTCTCGTTTTCGAGTAGGTAGGAAAGCTGCAAAACAGTCCAAAACTGTTGCTGAACATACTGCTTCTGGCAAGGATCTCCTTGCTGCTGAAGTAGGCTATCTTCCTGCTGTTGAAAATCTGCCAACCTCTGATACTGATTATCACAGCTTTGCATCAAGAGAAGATGCTTATAAGAAGCTTTGGGAGGCACTAGTTGATGAAAATGGCGATCCTATCCTTGCTATCTACGGAATGCCTGGAGTGGGAAAAACTCGAACAATGGAGCAAGCTTGGAAAGATGCCAAGGATAAAAACATCTTTAAGAAGGTGGTACGAGTCAATGTCAGTGGTGAAAAGCTTAATGTTATAAACTTGCAAGACAAGCTTGCTTCCTTTTTGGATTGCCATCTTGAATCACAAAATAACGAGCAGCACAGAGCTTCTCAACTGAGTAGTTCTCTAATGCAAGGGGGTAAGACCCTAGTCATTTTGGATGATGTTTGGGATGTTATTCCACTAAATAAAGTCGGAATACCATTCGGTGATGGTAGTTCAAAGGGTTGTAAGATCCTATTGACGTCTCGTAAGCAAGATGTATGCTTGCGTAACAATTGCAACCATCCTATTGAAATTAAGACATTGACGGAGAGTGAAGCTTGGGAAATGTTTCGAAAAACAGTTGGTAGCTCTACAATCTTAAAACTCAATGATAGATCGTTGGCGAATAAAGTGTGTAAAAAGTGTGCAGATCTGCCGCTTGCTATTCAAGCAGTTGGAAACGCCCTCAGATGTGCGACCGAAAATTTATGGATCGATGCACTTGATCAACTTGAGAATAGCAAACTTGAGGAGATTGAAGGAATTGACGAACAAGTATATGCTTGTCTTCGATTGAGTTTTGAAAAGCTGGGCAAACCCGCAAAGGGATGCATTTTCTTATGTTCATTGTTCCGGGAGGACCATGATATTGAAATTCAGATGTTGTACGATTTGGCAACAGGGTCTCAACTGCTGGACAGAGAAAGGAATATATATGCAGTGGTTGATATCCTCAGATCGTCTTCTCTGTTGCTTCATGATGAAGATCATGACACCGTCAAACTCCATGACATCATTAGAGACACAGCAAGATCTCTAGCTTCAAAAGACCCAGAGTATGCATTTTTATCTCTAAAATGCAGCTCGAGATTGCCGGATAACGTTAAATATCCTAGTCTCAGATTATTACAGTTAGAGCTGGAGGAAGATAATGTTTGCTTTCCTGATGATTTGCTGTCCCCTGACCTTCACACCTTGTGGCTGCGAGGCAACAACAATAACAGAAAAAGTATTTCGGCTGGCTTCTTCAAACGCTTCTCCAATCTCAAAGTTCTGATCCTCCAAGGTATGATAGTTGATGGAGATCACATTCATAGTCTAGAGAAACTCGGGTTAGTAATTTTAGATAATTGCCACATATATGGAACTTTCTTCAGCTCCGTTTCAGGAAGTCTTGAAACTATGTGTATTCGGAAGTGTAGTCATACCCAAACACTAGATTTACCTGATCTAAAAAAATTTAGGAAGCTTGAGTTGTTAGATAATGATGAATTTTATATAGTCGAAGGGAGCATATCAAGTCTTTCCAGCCTAGAGGAATTGAGACTTGTGGGTAAATTTTTAATTCAGCGTGGTCAATATGCTAATGTTGGGTCCATATTTCCCGAGCTAAGTCAGTTAACCCGGTTTAAAAGTTTAATGCTTGATTTGGATTCTTCGGTCGAATCTTATCCAGATGAAGATGTTCTGAATAAGTTAGTTAAGTTTAGTATCGAGGTGCGTCCTAGATATGCATTTAGGAACACAAGGGACTTGTCTAAGCATTATATTTGCTTGATAGAGGTAGACATAGAAGATGGGTGGATGGGACTGGTGGAGAGAGCTGAAATAGTGGTACTAGAGACAGTTGAGGGTTTCGTGAATGGTTTCAGCGACAGCAACATGAGAGAAGCAAATTTAAGGGAGCTGACAATTGATTCGGTTCATGACATGAAGCATGTAGCAAGCTTGGAGGGAAGAAATCAACAGCTTCCATCTTGTTTCAGTAATTTAACCATTGTGAAAATAGGCGATTGCAGCAAATTAAAGTACCTGTTTTCATCTAGTGTTGCTAAATCTCTTCAGAAAATGCAATACCTCTTTGTAGCTGGTTGCGTTGAAATTGAAGAAATCATAAGGACTGATGAAGGCATCACTGAGCAAGGGGAAACAATTCTATGTTTTCCCAATTTAAAAAGGTTGGATATATGGAGTATGCATAGCCTCACAACCTTCTCCACCCTAAAGGTATGCATGCTTACTATTCATTTACGTAAATAACAATGAATTATAAAATAAAACTTTAAATGAAAATCTATAGTTATATGTTTGAGTAATGCTAGGAATTGGATCCCAAAATGGTTCCCAAAATGGACATGGATTACAGGGGCGTCCACGATTTGTTAAAAATGCTGATGATGTATTTTCCTTCAATAGATTGACACGTCATCTTTTGGGAGAAGTTTTGGGATCCATTTTGGGAGGTTTAGCATTTTCCTATATGTTTTATATACGAGAGTTAGAAATGAAAAGGTGTACATTCCTCTGATTATAATTGATTTTATAGGTGAAGTTTCCAAATATAGAGAGGTTGACACTGGAGTATTTGCATAGTTCTTTTTCGACACAGAACATAGAGTTGGGAAGAGATGATTCCCCTCCCACATTAAAAACTCTGTATATAGATTTTCCTGGGCAAGATGTTGAACTTCCGTCTCAATGGGTACATCAGTTACAAAATGTAAAAGATTTGGAGGTTAGAGGCTGCCGACGGACTGCAGACTCAGTGTTGAAGCGCACTCTAATCTTCGAAAGAATAAGGGAGCTTGAAAGTCGGGCTAATGGCGAATCAAGTGGTAATACTGAAGAACATGTCACCAAGTCAGAGGAACAAGAAGAAAAGCAGGCAGAGGAATATGATCATGATACATGTGTCAAGGCAGATGACAGTGCATCATGGTCATGGGGTTCCAATTCTGGAACGGAGTTCGAGGGAGTCGAAGAAGACCTGGCAGAGGAAACTAACAATCATGATAATTAAAGGATAGACTGCAATGCTTCCCAACTTTAAGAGTTAAATATGTATTTGATTGCTTGTGTTATTTTACTCTTCTTTTATGGAATCTTAATATTTGTATACGTTAGCTTCAAAAAGATTGCCTATGGCATCTTAACGTTTCCGTTCTAGTTACGATTTGCATTTTAAAAAAAATTAATTCCAGAAAAGGAGAATGAGAAAGAAAAGCAGATAAAAATTGAAAGAAGTTAAAATACAAGGCAGAGCAAAAATATTAAATTACAAGGAACGAGGTTCCTTTACATACCTTTGATTGATGATAATAAGGTGACTGATTAAGAAACAATACTATTATTCTAATACTGACCTAAATTTAGGCCATGCTAGTCTAAAGTTGGACATGCACTCTTCACTGGCCTAAATTTAGGCCAACAGATTTAGGCCAAAATCATACCAAATTTGGACCTTTAGGCCACTGTTGGAGTTGCCCTAACAACTGGCCTAAATTTATGTCAGAGTTTAGGCCAAAATCATACCAAATTTGAACCTTTAAGCCATTGTTGGAGTTGCCCTAACAGTCTACAGCCCAGTCCAGTTCTTAAGCTACAAATACAGCCTGGAGATTGTTGTCTTTGAGGTTGGGGGTGTTTGGTCATCACTTATTATAACTTATAAGTGGTTTGCTTTAAAAAAAAAATACCTATTTGTTAATTTTTTTCTCTTATAAATTTCAGCCACTTATGAGAGTGTTTAGCTCCACTTATATTTTACTTATATGTAAAATTCGTAAAACTATAGTCATATCTGGGATATATTATTTAAATTGTCTAATAAATAGTGTAAGTTAATATCCACGCGGCAACATATATAACAAAATCATGTATTTAGAATGTACGTAGGAGACTATATTTTACCAAGACCATAGGGTTCATAACATGAAAGTTCTCTGAGAGGTATTGTATTGCAATTGTCAATAGAGAGCTGCAGCATGTAACTGTCAATAGAGAGCTGCAGCAGGTAACTGCTAGAGGCTGTATAGATAGTAGTAAACATTGCTTACATAATTAATTGAATAGTTCTTAAAAAATACATCTTGACACTAAAAAGTGGATTAAAAAAATATTTAAGGAGAAAGAAGTAAAGAAAAGGTAAGAAGCACTTTATAAAAAGTAACGGCTCTGAACACCTAACCAGTACATAGTCTAGTAAAAAGTTAGTGCCGATCAATTTTGGGTACATCAGTTATTTTTTCCAAAATAAGCAGAAAGAAATAAAAAATATGGAAAAAAAATTCAAAAGTCTTTTGTCAAGTTGATACATATTTAAAGAACTTGATTCGATAGATTTTCTAGATACGATGCTCATTCAATATGTAACATTCCTCTTGAATCCTGTAAGATTTATGAACTGGTAAATAAATATTTAAAATAATTTAATATTAAATTAAATATTTAAAAGTTTGGGTATGAGTTGGTACCTTTGTCTCATTGTTGTGACCGATTCATCTTGTAGATTAAGATAAATATTTGAATAGCCGGAAGAAGATATGATCACACCATCTGTAATATAAATTCTTTATAAGTATTTATTAATAATAAATATAGTAATTTTACTAACATATAACAAATATAATAAAAATACTAATAAATAGTAAGCATTAACTCTTGTTGCATTTTTATAAATATTTAAAATAATGTATTTTCCGAGGGTACATTTTTAAAAATAATTTTATAATAAAATATAAGACTATAAAGTATTAAAATTATTATTATTATAAGAATTAAAAAAGTTTATTTTAAAAATTATTTTGTAAATATTATATTATCAAAATTATAGCATATATTAATAAAAAAAATTAAAAAAAAATTAGTTTAATAAATTACTCCTAAAATTCTATAAATTTAAATATTTATATTAACCTTCTCCTAATTTTTAAAAAAAATATTTAGGGATAATTTTTTAAAATATTTACGTTAATTATTATATTTATTTTTAATTCATTAAAAATTTTGAACGGTTAATGCTTGAAAATATTTAATTCTAATGTAATTGTAATTTTTTTTAATTTTAAAACTGTTGAACATTAAATTCATATATATATGTATATGCATATATATATATATATATATATATATATATATATATTATTTTGTAACTCAGTATTTGATCTGAAAGGTTAAAGTGTGCATTTGATCTGAAAACTATATATTTTTTTACCCATTATATTGAACTACTATATTTATTATTTATTTATTTTCTTATATTATTTAAATATATAGGACCTCTTGAGCAACATAAGTTGTCAACTGTTGGAGTGTATTTCATAGTTTAAGTGCTAAAAGTGATGTGGAATAAAAATTATTATTTATGATAATTTGTCATTTTCTAGCTCTTTTTTACGATGTCTTTTTCACCTTCTCCCGGTCAGGATCTACCAGTACTATTCAGAAGGAGCGAAAATTGACCAAGTCTAGGTTAGGGACAAATACTAATAAGCTCAGAAAGGTTGATAAGTTGTTAAATGCTAATAAGCTCAGAGGGGTTAGTATAGTTAATAATTTAAGGAAAAAACAGAGAGGTGTGCTCAAAAAGAACAATGAAGGATTTTTGTGTTGCTCTGGTGAGTCTGTTAATGCTATAGGTTCGAAAACAACATTGGTAGAATGCCCTGATCTGAGTTTTCCACTTGGATAACACAATTGGGAGAGCACACAAATTTGTTAAGATTGAAAGTGGTACTGACCACATACACTACAGTGGCAAGTGAAGAATCCCTCACTTGGTAGTATAAATATACGGGCAGAAATCGCAGGCTAGGCGTCTGACATGTGGACAGAAATCGTTGGCGAATCGACATTTAGATTATTTGCAAAAACATATAAATATAAATAAGAAGAGATATAAATATGCGGGCAGAAATCGCAGGCCAGGCGTCTGACATGTGGGCAGAAATAGTTGGCAAATCGACATTTAGATTATTTTTAAAAACTTATAAATATATATAAGAAGAGATTTAAAGAGGTATGTATCCCTCCCAATATGGTTAAAATGTGCATTTGATCTGAAAACTATATATTTTTTTACCCATTATATTGAAATACTATATTTATTATTATTATTTTTTATTTATTTATTTATTTTCTTATATTATCTAAATATATAGGACCTCTTGAGCAACATAAGTTGTCAACTATTGGAGTGTATTTCATAGTTTACGTGGTAAAAGTGTTGTGGAATAAAAATTAATATTTATGATGATTTGTCATTTTATAGCTCCCTTTTACGATCTCTTTTTTACCTTCTCCCAGTCAGGACCCTGGCAGTAATATTCAGAAGGAGCGAGAATTGCCCAAGTCTAGGGTAGGGACAAATGCTAATAAGCTCAGAAAGGTTGATAAGGTAAATATATGTTGTTGGCCCCTCTTTTTAGACAGTTGTAGAAATTACCAAGGCATCCAAACGTGAGGCTGCTACGTTGTATTCTCAAGCAAAATCATTCTTGAAGCTTGTCAAGTCTAAAATGTCTCTTATGGAGAAGGAGAGTAATTATGGTTTGGGGTGTTCAGCTTCACATTGTAGCCAAACATGTACAATTTACTCAGTTTTCAGATTGATAGCCCTGACACTCATTATTCGACTATGCATTCAGTAGGGGAACAACATATGACCATTATATACAAAGAAGTGATGGCAGAATAGCTTAAGTCAAATATGTGGGTTATAGTGATGCTTTAGAGTATGACATGTGAATGGAGATTGCAGGTCAATTGGAATTTAAACTATTTATAGAGACATAAATATAATTAAGAAGAGACTTAAACTGATATGTTTCCCTTACTTGGTTGAGGACGACTTGTAGAATCATTTTCCTGTGATGGTTGGAATGTATCTTCATCAAGAGAAATTTGTTCCACCATATGAAAGACGTAAGGGTAGAGCAACGGTTATACATAGAATTATTAGGTTTAAATAGACAAAATTGAAACAACTTGAGATCAAATTGAAAGAACCTGTGATCCCCGATTCTGAACTGAGGTGATTTTTATAATCCATGAACGGCAGGAGTTTGACGACATACAACAAAGAGATACAATATCTGATAGACGGTATATGGAGGATTAAAATCTTTTAGGATTCATGAATACGAATACGTGGTTGTTGGGTGAAAACTGAATATCTGAGGATGGAGCGGCATATCATGAATTCAAAAATACGGTTTAGTACGGTTATTGTAATTTCTTCCCGGTGATGGGTAAATGGGTTTTAGGCGGAATATTACTGTCGATGAACCGGATCGGGTATGGGTGGATCTGCTTTAATATTCAAAATATCAGTAATGCCCTTATGTTGTAGAGAGAAGAAATAGATATATGGGGTATTTTTTGTCATTTGGTTAAGATTAGGTAAGTATCAAAGTATCAACTAAAGGAACGAGGTTCCTTTACATACTTTGATTGATGATAATAATGTGACTGATTAAGAAACAATGTGTAAAAGCTAATTTGTTTCTTACAATTAGATTAGACCAACTGAAGTTTAATTAGCTAATTGGTGGGCTTGGGGGTTCATTGTTTAATGGCACTCAAACCTTCCAGAGATAAAGGTTGCTTGAAGTTGAAAACTGGGAGTCCTTACGCTTCGTTGGATCTTAAAATAAAATACAGGGGAGGTAAAATGGAACTTGAAATATTTTTCATGAGTCTCTAAATAATAAAGGATCTAACACTTTACTGTCTATTTTCCTTATTTTTCAAACACAAGGAGGAATTCATTTATATTGTATTTCATTTTGCTCACAACTTTCCAACTTTCTAAGATCCAAACACACCGTTACTGTTTTTACCGGGTAAAAACTCTAATTGGTCATTGAACTCACGACGAACTTGCAGCACAATCAACTAATTGAACTAAAAAAACTTTTAAATAGGTTTTGGCCGTTAATTAGCTGTTAATTTAAATGGAAATGTGGGGTGGTCGTCTTGTGCTGTCAAGTGTTTCTTATCTGTAAGATGAAGTTGCAGTAGCCAAGCCATTGTAGTTGGGTATGAAATCACCCGATTCATCCCCATTCAAACACATAGATATATGAAGAGAAGTTAGGAACATTGATCATAATTTGGGGCATCCGTCATAACTGAGGGGGAGTAGGGAAGATTCACGACAAAGAAGGTGAAGATGAGTGGTGGCAAATCTAAGAGCAGTGATAACTATCGATGTATGTCCGAATACGAAGATGGAGTCATTCGGTCTGTTGGATATCGTTGTGGAGTGGATGCTCCATATTAGGAGGCTTGGAAAGAGACAACCCCAGTCGCATCCAATTCTGAAGCTCAATTGGCATGCCATGTGTGTGCCCACTAACAAATGTCGTAAAAAATCAAATAAATTTAAAGGCCGTAAAATCTTTTCTTAGTTCCATTACTAATTTGCAAAGAAATATTCGTTCACCGAATCATATGCCAAAAAAATTAGTCCAATAATGAATTGTAAGTTCATCGTGAGTTAGTGACCAAGAGCTTTTACCCTGTTTTTTACCTAAGAAACAAGAATAAGGTTGCACATACTGTATACACAGATTAAATAAATAAATAGAGACAGTTCGGTTGTGGATATATATGATATATACAAAATTATTATAAAGATATATTTAATATTATATACAATATATGATTAAACTAAAATAATTCATATAAATTGAATTAAATATATAATTTATTTATTTACATAAAAAATTATGTTTTTAAATTTATTATTATAAAATTAATTATCTTGGAAGCTAATATATTGAAAAAAAACACTGGTTTGCCACGTGGTATTATACATCTCAAATATATTCGCACACCTCCTGTACCCTGAGAATCTGATATTCAAGTCTTTTAGTTAAGTTAAGAATCCATGTTTCTAGCTTTTCACATTCTCTTCTCTTATATTTATACAACTCCAATCATTAAGGGTATCAAATTCATGCTGAAGAACATTAGGAAGAGGTGTGAGTCGTTTCAGCAAACTTGGCTCTACTGTTTCACTTGCTTTTGGCAATGGCACAGGGAAGGGATCTAAAGCATGTTTAGAGAGAGGAACGGTGGAATCTAACAGTTCATTGATTTTTTTAATACAATCAGTTTCATCCCAATTTTGATTAAAATGACTTAAGCAAAAGTTTAGAGCACCATCAGAACCCTCGTCATCATTTTCAACTTCTTCAATAGGATTAATCATCAACATAAACACTTACAATGATAAGTTTTCCTGCTCCGCTTCTCTTTGTAAATAATGTCATCTCGTTATCGCACCTTTGGAATCCTTCACCAATGAAATATGCTTCGATTCGACTAAA
>JAUEJK010232931.1:0-10297 GCA_032274865.1 Eryngium alpinum
GCTAGGAGCAGATCGTCTACGAGTAGATGGAGGTATATCAATCCAGCTTACTATTTGAAGCGACCTAAGCGCCTCGCGTCTTTGTTCATAGCATTTGTCTGTATCTCTTTCTTTGTCTGGGATCGACAAACCCTGGTCCGAGAGCACGAGGTACTCTTCCAATTTTGTTATCTTGTTATTTATTTTAATTTTGTAACTTTCCTTTTGTGATTTACAAGATCTAGCTCTGAAAATGGATTTACAATCTTTAGAAAAGTATCAATTTTTTGTTTTAGTTATTAGTTCGGACACATTAGGTTTCTTTTAGCTCTTACCTTTATCAATATGAACATTGTCATTGTAATTAAAGTCTAAAAGTAGTTGATTTGGAAAAGTTGGGAATGACCACACTGATCAAGTTCGGCATCAAGACGTACTGTAGATATTGCTTAAAATTGTTACTTTACTTGAACTGCGGATCAGATTTTCTTAGCTGAAAGATGAAAATCTAAAATCTTAATGGTCGGTTTTCATTTTGTTTTGGCATTTCATCGTGGTAAGTTGGGAATTGGACTTTATGGATTCACATAAGCCTGTTGTATGTGTAAGGAAGTATGAAAATGTGAAGCATTTCTTTTGTTATAATAAATGTTTCTGTTCAAGGAAGAAATTTTAGTATCTGAATTATTTGTTGCAAAGTGGTCGGTGAGATGTAATGTCAGCTTTTGCATTGGTTTGGGAATTAGTTGTTAATCCCTATTTAGTTAAGAGGCACTGAGCATTTTTACAAAATTGGTCGTTTAGGGAAAAGTTGCAAATCAAGGGAAGTGAAGAGCGGGAGTGGCCTTATTATGCTTGACATAAATGAGTTCAATAAGAGGGTCTAGATGGGGTGTCACCAATATATGTGAAGGTACTGGTTTGTTCTGATTGATGCAGATGATTGAAACAAATAATAGATGGGGGTAGGGGAATGCTTACCTGAAACATGGTATTGTAGCTGCTTTTTCCTTTGTTGGATGTCCCTTGGGATATGTCTCTAGAAAGATCAGAAGTGATCAGAGCTGTATTAGATGATCTCTTACCCTGTTCACCTGTTTGCACCATATTCTAAACATAGTTTTCTATGAAATGTGTAGCAGCTGGAAAGATAGGCACCGGAAAATGGTGTAACGAACATCCCTGCAGGCGTTACCATTATATGTACTCTGTAGGAAGTAACTGCTTTACTGCAGTATACTACTTTGAATTTAGTCATTGACTATCAGTATTGCCCATTATTCTTCTGAGATGTAATTAAATTTTAGTCTGTTGCTGATTTTCATAATTTGTCAAAAGCAGTATCAAAAAAAATATCTTTGATACTGCTTTTACATGAGATACATAACAGAGTGTTCACATTTCTCCCCTTTTTGAAGTGTGATCAACAATTGTAGTTTCTTATAAAATCGTTAAACAGGGATATCTATATGTATTATTTACTGATCTTTATCAAAATTTTCTGGTTTGCAGGTGGAGATTGCTCAATTGAATGAAGTGGTGATTAGGTTGCAAAATTTGGTAAACATTAGTTTATCCTTGGCCTGTTGAGATATGGTTTACTTTTTCATGTTTTACATTTCTTTTGTTGATTTTTTTTTGGGTAAATAACTCATTACAAGTTACAACTATAATATTGTTCATAATTGTAATACGAATTCTTTGTTTTGGGTTACATTGTTTCTTGTTAGAGATTCTCTATTCTAGTCTAGATGTACTGATCAAATTCTTTAATAGCTACATTTATCAAGTGATTTGGCTGTATTAATCCAACTTGTTCTAGAATAAGCTGAAGTGAATGAGTAGATGGACTGTGAGTTCAAAAATTTAAGTCGAAACAAATAAACAATTATCAAAAACTATGCGGGGAGAAGAGGTAATTATTGAAATTAAAATGGAGACATGTCAAATAGTAGGAGTGCATGGAAGAATGTAGCCACATATCAGAGATTGGGTAAAGTTTTCCACTTTTAACTCTCTTCTATTTATTGCTCTCCCTCAAGATAAACTTTGATCCTTGGTATGTAGAGGTCTAAATGTTATTAACTTATTTATCTCCATAACATATCCCTGTGATCGATCTAACCTAATTAGACACGTGGTTCATATTAGCCCACCCCGACTTTGCTAGAAAAAGGCTTAGTTGTTGTTGTATGCTAATACAATTGTTGTTGTTCATAAGCTGTCTGATAGTTTGCTTTCTCTTACCTTCAATTTTGTGCACTATTGTAAAGGATGCTAATTGCACTATTGTTTTTATCTAATTTTGTTGTTGTATGATACAATAGTTGCTGTTATTATCATAAGCTCTTTGATTTCTCTTACCTTTAACTTTGTGCACTGTTGTCAAGGATGCTAGTTGCACTATTGTTTTATCTAATTTTCATGCGTCTTAAATTTTTATGGTCCTAATATATATACTTTTCACTTGCAGCTAGAAGAGTCGAAGAATGTTAAAGATGTTTTAGGTGAAAAGAGTAATTTTGACGGAAGTGATGCAAGTAAAACCAAAGTCATACAAGATGATCCCATTGATGTTCAACGAAGAGAGAAAGTAAAAGGTGCTATGCTTCATGCATGGACATCATACGAGAAATATGCATGGGGTAAAGATGAGCTTCAGGTATGTGAACAGGGAAAAAATAATATATACTAGTAGCTGTCACATGTAACCGTTGTAGAATATAATAGGTTTTACAATATATTTAATTTTTAGACAAGTTTATACATAAATAACTTCAGATGAACCAAAAGAAAAAAATTGAATACTAGGCGAAGAGAGTTTTTTTTAAGGAACTTTAACTCTAATATTTATTGTTTATTATTATTATTATTATCTTTTATCTAAAATTTCTCACTTTTTGCGTCATTAAATTAATATATTTGAAGTAAAGCGATAACAGGTTATCTCCTAAATAATATAATCGTCACATCAGTATATTTCTATTTTCTATGGCCACCTCTTACGTAGTGCCAGACATGCACTTCCAAGTCTAAGTTTACGAAGTAAATGTGGAAATCAAACTAAATGAATAAATCTCTGTGTTCGTCTTAATTCTTAGTCTTATTTCTAGTTTAGAATAGCTGCTTTTAGTTATTGGAAGTAATTACCTGTACTTCATTCTCCTTTCTACCAAGTTTTGTCTTGTAAATGCACTTGTGTATTGTTTTAGTTTTCATGTCTTCCTGATTTGTCTTGCAAATATAAATTAATTGTTTATTCACACATTTTTTTGCTAACATGCTTACTTGTTTTTTACCAGCCACAGTCGAAGAATGGAGTTGATAGCTTTGGTGGTCTTGGTGCAACTCTTGTAGACTCTCTTGACACTTTATATATAATGGGTCTGGATGAGCAATTTCAAAGAGCTAGAGAGTGAGTTTCAAATTATTATTTGCTTCTGATGATTCAGATATAGTTAAAATTTTGTTTCCTACTCATGCATCTGAAGTGGGGTTTGATTTTCCTCGAAAACTTGTCCCTGGACGGATTCATTTCCATTCTTTAAGTCTTGCTTCATACCATACCATACTTCCTCTTAGTTGTCTTCCTTTATTAGCTTCAGAAGTCGTTCTAGTTTTTATTGATATGGCTCTTCTTGAAGCATATAATATGGATTATTGCATTGAGCATTCCTTGTTAGTCCAACATAGGAGAACGCTAACTTCTATTTTGTCGTCCCTGCAGCTTCCAGATTTTGTTTTGATGTCAACTTCATCCTCGTATCCCCTAGTTTGTTGTATGGAATTGTGTTCGGTTAATACTTGTTTTATTATATTATAAAGAGTTATGAAATGAAAGTAGGTTACCTGAATTTGTGGATATTTGCTGCATATGTCTGTATTAACTACATAACAAGTTCCTTATGCCGACTGTTAATGATTCCCATTTATTGAATGCTGGCTTTAAGCAAGCTAGGGTTATTATCAATTTTAATTTCCAAAGCTGAATTCTCATGAAGATATATTCATTTCGCAAGCACAGTGGTCCTATTCTGTTTCGTTTGGTACTTCATAGAAATGATGAGTTCATATATCATCATCATCATCATCATCATCATCACACTTGCAAGTTTGAATAACAATTTTATAGCAGAAATATGTAGAAAAAAACCTCCTATACAGCCTTGGAAGTAGCTCTTTGTTGTTGCAAAGACTATTAATTTCCATGGCTTGAATAGAAGCAAATATATTATTGAAAGTGTTTATGCCAGTTAACTACGTGTCAAAAGTCTTTTAACTTCTAATCTTTTTTGTTTTATAATTTCACTTGACCGCTTGTTCAGAATGTACAGCAAACCAATGGATTAGTACAATCCTACAATAATAAGGAATGTTTATATGATTGCTATTAACTCCTCCAGGACGTAAATTTATAAGCATATTCTGGTGTTTAGACGTCATATCCTTTATGAGAAAGCACCTCTAGTTTATTTTTTGATTTTTTTAAGCAGAGCTTTGTCTTAAGGAGAGACAGCTGATTGTCCTTATATCATCTAAACCACTATCCATCCCAAATTAGAGTTGATTCGATCATCTTTTTAACATTAATCTCCATTTTTTGCTAAGTTCATTAATATCCATTTTTTTTCCTAAGTTCATCAATTTCCAGTTATTTGCTAAGTCATTAATCTCCATTTTTGCTTACAAGCTAAGAAGAATAAGAAAATCTTCACCCTCTGAGGCAGGTTTTCAAGTTAGAGAGGTAGGGCTAGTATCAACACTATATCACAAATTTTATCTTAGAGAAGCTTGTTTCTTTCTCACCTTCTATAACTTTTCATGATCAACCTCAGTAGTGGACACTTCTATAGTCTGGTACCATGTTCAAAGTGGCCACTGCAGCAATTAGTTTTCTTACTTAAGTAATTCAGTCAATTAACTTTCTCTCATTTCCTTTACTGTTTGTTACTTCCAATAATTCATATAGCTGCTTTACATATTAAAAGTTGTTAACTTGTTTTTAATCATGAAACATATGTCAACTATAGGGCCTTTTTGTCTAACCTTATGAGGAACTTACATGGAACCCCGAATTTATGAGTTACTTATTATGTGTTTGTTAAAAAGCATTTTAAATTATAAGTGACTTATAAGTTGCTTTTGACAAAGTACCTATTTCTAACATTCAACTTTTAAGTTACATTTGACTTATACAAGTCAACTTATCAATTTTAAGTCATAAGTAACTTATTTTAAGATAAGCAGAACACCCCCACTATATCTTCCCATATCTTCTCCATCTTCGCGAGCAATATTATCTTTTCATAAATGCATGCATGATAAGAAAAGAAACAAACAGCGTAAATATAGCATTTTTATATTTTATTAATCTTGTATGCATATTTTATGTATTGCAGGTGGGTTGCAAACTCATTGGATTTCAACAAAAACTACGATGCCAGTGTTTTTGAGACAACCATAAGGTTACTTTCACAGGTTTACGATGTCAGTTTACATTAAAATCTGTCTGTGATAACTTCCCATACATATACATTTATATTGTAAGTCAGTGGTATGGGCAAAGATAGATTCAAGTCTGTTACTATCAACTTAAGGTGAAGAGTAGCTAATATTATATGCTGACTCTTCATTATGTTTCTGATAGAGTTGTTGGAGGACTTCTTAGTGCATTTGATCTATCCGGGGACAAAATGTTCCTTGAAAAGGCTACGGACATTGCTAATAGACTCCTACCTGCATGGGATACAGCTTCTGGCATCCCTTTTAACATTATAAACCTGGCTCATGGAAATGCACACAATCCTGGTTGGACTGGGGTAAGTCCTGGAATTATGCATTTCAGTAAGCTGTGATTGGCATTCAGTATGATGCTTCATTCTTTTTTACTTCTATCTTGCAAAATTTTATCACTCTGAATTCAATCCTCCCTCACTATTTATATTAGTAAACAGAATGTTGAACAGGATTTTGGGTGGTAGTTTCTTGAGTTGTCTTCTGATTATTCAAATCCTTGTATGAGGTAGGGTTTCTTTCTTAGGAGAATTGTAGCCACATATAGTTTTATAAAGTTGGATTAGAATACTGATGAGTGAACAGCTTTGTGCTTCTCTATCACTCCCTTGGAGGTACAGGACATATGCTATTCTCTTTTTCATCCTCATTGTTGTTTTAAGCATTTTTAATCCATGCCATTGCTAAAGGCAACAACAGTTCCAGCTTAACTTATTATAGTCCTACAAGAAATCAGATATAAAGCTGCATGCTTTGATTTTTGTTATTGCTTATTTGATTCGTGGGTACTTGCAGCCTTCACAATTGTCCACTAATCCATTTTTCCATTTCATGCATGAACATCCACATTTGATAAAATTTGCTGTTATATGTTTTTGTCATATAAAGTAATTTTTTATATATTGATTTCAGGGAGACAGTATCCTAGCAGATTCTGGCACAGAGCAGCTGGAATTTATTGCCCTTTCTCAGAGAACCGGAGATCCGAAGTATCAGCAGAAGGTAACATAATTTTTCTTTTAATACGCAATAGGATGAATTAATCTTGTGGTAATTTGTTGAAAAAATATTTCCTCCAATACAAAAGAGTTCCTAGGAAGTATAATCTTAGCCTATACAAAGAGTTCTTTAGTTTTATTATGAATATAACTTTTTATGGCAACTGGCAAGAGTATGTCATACCCTTGTGTTTAATGGTTTAACAATATATTCCACTCAACTTATTTTATTCAATAAATTTTCAGGCAGAAAATGTTATCATACAGCTTAATAAGACCTTTCCTGCTGATGGTTTGCTTCCCATATATATAAATCCACATAAAGGGACAACATCTTACTCAACTATAACTTTTGGGGCCATGGGTGACAGGTAATGACCAATTGTTGTTTCATTTGATGCATGTTAATTTCAATAAACTTTAACATCTCATTTTCTATGAACATTTTTTTTTCTTGTAATCTTGTCTTTTTTAGAAATCAAAATATGCTCCTAATGAGTTTATTGGTGATCTGATTCTGTGTTGCAGCTTTTATGAGTATTTACTTAAAGTTTGGATACAGGGAAATAGAACCAGTGCTGTAAAGCATTATAGGTGAGAATTTACTCGTAGTTATCAAATATTTGTGGAGTTTATAACGTGCATCAACCGTTTAATTTACTGATGACAGAGAGTTTTCAGGAAGCTTATCCATATCGTTGAGAAATATGCATATTTTCTTCAGCCGCATTTGAATATTTTAAGTGAATTATGTTCATCATATTTTAATACTCTTTTCAACTTACTATGTTCTGAATTAGTTGTGGAGGAAATCCCTTCTCTTTCAATTTGCTGACGGATATGTTATATTTTTGGAATTAAAAACAGAGAAATGTGGGAAACATCAATGACGGGCTTACTGAGCTTGGTTAGGAGAACTACACCATCATCGTTTGCCTATATTGCAGAGAAGATGGGAAGTTCTCTTACTGACAAGGTAATAAGTGCCATGTAATTGTTGCATAGCTTCATGTGAAACTCCATGAGTGATATTCAGTCTTCTGTCTTCCTTCCAATTATATATGCAGATGGATGAATTAGCATGCTTTGCTCCAGGAATGTTAGCATTAGGGTCATCGGGTTATGATCCTGACAACTCCCAGAAATTCTTATCACTGGCTGAAGAGGTAAATAAAATTCTTATCGAGTGGTGGTTTATAAATTTTTTGATAGTCAGAATGGGTCTCTTTTCAACTAGGGTTTAAACTTTTGTTTTGGCTGCTGAGTGTTGACTGAACTGTTACTATTTATTTAATTCTTTCTGAAATCCTGTCTACATATTCTTATCCTGATTTGATATATTGTTGCAAGAAATTATTTGAAAAATCATTTCGATCGGTTGAATAAATTTTGCTTCTTACATATGTTAGCATGTTTATATTGCATTGTATTTCTTAGTGCCGCATGTTACTTGCATTAATATTCTTTTTTCCCTTTTCTTGTGGTATGCAAGAAATCAGTTTTTATTTTTCCTTCCAAGAAGTACTAGAAGAATCTTAAGGGTTTCATTGTCATTCGCGTATGTATGATCATCTTTAATGTTGAACGAGCACATGATTCATGTCCGGAAAAGTTCACTACTGTAGACTAGGTGGAAGTAATTCACTACTATACAATCATATTCTCTGTAAGTTATATATTTCTTTTATATATGAGGTGCACGGTGTGCTATATATACAATGGTACATTGTGACCTTTTTCTAAGATACAACACAATTGTACGAACAATAGGTAGATTATACGCAACTTAGAAATTACTTATAAGTCGAGGGCTCCTTATAAGTTACTTATATGGACAATAGTAGTATTTATCTGATACTCGATAGTCCAAATTATAGGTCCATTTTTACTTTTTGGAAGTTAATTGGAGAGTAAATTGCACTTTGCACCCCCATATATAGTTTCAATCTCAGTTTGGTATCAAAACTTTTGAAAATTGCACTTTGCACCCTTACTATTCACTTTCACATGCACTTTGCACCCCCGGGCCTAACTGCCGTTAAAAACAAGGGTTGACCATCAGTTTATCAGGGGTATTTTCATAATTTTACTATAAAAATATTTTAATTTATTTTATATAGTATTTTCATTTTAAAATTTACTAAATATATATAATATTTATTGTTTTCTAAAAATACATAATAAAAATAAATATTTCTACTTTTAAAAAAAATGAAATATTAATAAAATTAAAGTTAATTAAAATTTTAATAAATATTTTTTATTTTTAAAATTATATAAATAAATTATTTAATTTTATAGCAAAATTATGAAAATACCCATGGTCAACTATTGGTCAACCCTTGTTTTTAACGGCAGTTAGTCCCAGGGGTGCAAAGTGCAAGTGAAAATGAATAGTAAGGGTGTAAAGTGTAATTTCCAAAAATTTTGGTACCAAATTGGGATTGAAATTGTGTTTAGGGGTGCAAAGTGTAATTTACTCTTAATTGGACTCAATTTTGGTTCAAGTATTGTCCTTTCTCCTTGCGAGAGCAGTTGAGAACCCCAGCAGTGCGTGGAATGTGGCGAAAAAAATGAGCGAAATTTTTTGGTTCAAAGTTATTATTATTATTATTATTATTATTGTTTATTTGAGTTTCATAAGTTCTATTATAAATACTGTAAACTATGTTTCATAAGTACTATTATAAATACTGTAAGATTTCAGATGAAGTCTTATTGTCTATGTAACAACCGTCCATGTAATATAACCGGGGCGGTAAGGGGGGTCGGGTCTTGTTTAGAAATTAAGGATTCAGGAGTTGAGAAATTAACTAATAGTTTACTGTGCCGACAAGGGCTTCACCGCTGCATTTTTTACTACTTATCTCCTTGTTTTTCATGTTTAAATTTGACTTAATATACAACAGAGGGCTCTTTATATATGGTAAGTCTAGCCCGTAGGACATGACATTTGCTGCGTATGACAGTTAATTAGTTTGTTTTTTTATTGCTCCCTTGTTAAGGGAAATGAAGGTTATACTTGTTTATTGGAGTTACTTGAGTATACTATATAGGCACCATATACTCTATTCTTCTGTTTAGAGCTTTCTGTTTGTGAGTAAATACCTGTATACACTTGTATCGTGTTATTTAATTGTAGACCTGATAAATCAAGAGAGCTATACCTAAACTTCTTCCCTCAAGTAGCAAATAGTCTATTGCAGCGTTAGTGGATCCCTTTGATTGCTGGGCTTAATTTCTGTAGCTCAACGACATGTTCCTTGTTGATCAGTTATTATTGTGCTCCTGACTTCTATTTCCTTGGCTCCTATTTGTAGTTAGCTTGGACTTGCTATAACTTTTACCAGTCGACACCAACAAAATTAGCCGGAGAGAACTACTTTTTTCATGCAGGCCAGGTTGGTAATATGCTCTTGCAATAATAACGTTAAATATCTTTCCTTCCATTTGTCAAATGGAAGGTTTTGATTTTTTAAAGTAACTCTTGCTTATATTAATTTAAAATTGATGCATATTTTGATTTAATCAAAGTAACTGTCTAAGACCATATTGAAATTACTGCCAATTGCTAGATCTGCTGAAGTAGAGTTTTAAATAAATTATAACAATTTGTATTTCAAAGTATGAATTGGCTGTCAAATAAATAATGGGTCATGTATGCTCTATATGTGTTAAGTTGTTAACCCATGAAGACATAAAGGTCTCATCAGTTCATGCTAAAAAATATCAGGATATGAGTGTTGGAACATCCTGGAACATACTGAGACCAGAGACAGTTGAATCTCTCTTTTACCTCTGGCGTT
>JAUEJK010233140.1:0-10297 GCA_032274865.1 Eryngium alpinum
AAAGAACAACAAACGTCAAATATAAGATGGCAAAAGATTCATGTCACTTAAAAGAATCAATCATATTGCTTCACCCCCTGTGTCCCAAGAATTATTCTATGCCTCGATTTATATAAGAAACAAGCTTGTATTATTCCTTGTGACATAAAGTATATTAGAAAAGATTAGCAATAGATTTTACTAATAAGGAACACATTGGGGCCTCAAGTGACGTTAGGAACTACCACAAACATTATAACAACCAGAAATTTGCAAACTTAATCCAAGACTGAGTGTTATATCTAAAAAGTTGTATAAATTATTCTACTTTTTAAGATTACCTAAAACCACATCCACCGCTCATCTTGGCAATTTTCTGTCACTGGTTCGGGTTTTTTAAATAGGAGATTGTGACATCTAAGGACAGCCCGAAGCACTGAATTGAAATGTCTAGATATTGTCTCACCACTTCTTCTAAATGTTAATTGGGTCCTTCTATTTTTTGTATCATGAGAAAGTATCCACAAAAATATTGCCACCATTTCTTCTAAACTCGAATTTCTATTATCATGTAACCCTCCAACATCCCTAAGCATCTCACATAGTTTATAAAAACAACTTCTATCCATTCTAAGGTTATCCAAGCAAGCTACATCACTATCCTGAATCATTGGCCTAAGATTCAAATATCTAGCATAAACTCTTTCTTCACTAGAGACATCAAAGATATAAGTTATATGTGTTGGTACATTAATGTTTAAAATAGTAAGAAGATACACCAGCTCGACTATAGTTTCCATAAGCATAATCATGATATGCCTATATAACACAATACATGTAGTGAGAATCTTCTTTCGTTTACTCAATGGTGCGCGCGCCATAACTGTTAACATCCATAAATTACACACAATAAGATTATAAAATAATTAGTTAGGTTGGGAAGCAGTATACTCGATATCATAGTACAAACCAAATTGACTTGAGAGTTCATATAACAAGTCTTATTTGTAGCTATATAGATATGCATATATTGATCACATTGAGCTCAATAGTAAGAATTTAGCATTGGTTTTTATGTCTACATAAAGGTTGATATATGTCATATTCAACTTTCAATTAGTGTACTTATGTAAATGTTTATCTAATGTGGTTCCCTTTAACCAGTACAAGTAGTCTTCATGAGTATTTTTTCATGCTAACTAGTAATAAAAATCACATATTCTTATGGACTCTTTAAGATTAATAATTAGCTAGAGTATAAATGGAATCAACTGGCATGGTATTTAATGTCATGGTGGGATTGTTAGTGTAGGTTGTAAGCCTTTGAATGTAGCTCAATAAATAAACTAAAAATGCATGTCAATTTCATTTTTTGCAATAGAAACTAGATATAAGTTGACCCACCGACATCTCTTTCTGCTTCCTCCTACTTCACCATACCATTCTTCTATCCCCGAACTCTAATATCCATACAAATGATATTAGAGCCAGGGGGATTCTATGGCTGATGGAGCCAGGGGTGTTGTCAAGTATGTGACTTTCTTTCTCTCAAATATCAATTTATGTATGTATTGGGATGTGTGTGTGTGTGTACTAGCTGCTGATCCAATTGCTTTTTATTTCCACAAAGTTAGCATATTCTTCGCAAGTTTACTTTGTACGTGTCCTTAATATCAATTGCTAAGAAAATAGTATAAACCTGAAGGAGGTTTCTTTCTCTGTAGCCTAGAACATAAAGTAGACAAAGTGCTACATATAGGCTTCTGATAAATTTGCTGATTGGAGGTTTTCAATTGCAGGGGAGCTATTGGACAACCAAGACTCTTGGTTCCTGTTGTTTTGGTCATGATATTTAACCGTTGGAATGGGTAAGGCGCCATACAGTAGCCTGCTTTTATCATTTTCTAATTTCTAAGCATGATTTATACCATGAATGCTGACATTTCTATTGGGAAAACTATTTGCATTATTTGCTGAGTAGGATTTCAATGGTCTGTACAGGATTCTAGTTCCAGAATAAGAATAATTTCAAAGTAAACAACATTATATCAGTTTAAAAAATATGAATTTCCAAGTAATCTTTATGTTCCAGGCAAGACAGGTTATTATTAGGTTGAAGTCCAATAAGCAGGCACTTTTATATGAAATACGTTATTCGCCTCCTATCTGATTCTAACTCCTAAAATCATTGTACATAAATCTGATTAAAACAAATTGAAAGCAGTCACACTAACCTATATGCTATATCTTCTGATTTAAAATAAACTTAAACTTCTAGTAGAGAAAGGAAGAGATATGTTCACAACTATTAGGAAGAGAACTTCAGATTTGTAACAGTAAACAAGTAAGAAGAAAGAAAGTATAAACCTAATTCTCACATGAAGATGCAGTAGAGGAGATTACATACCTTAATGTTTTGATGTTGCAGTACTTGTTGCAGTACTTGGTGGATGAAAATGAAGAATCGCTGAAGAAGGAGATTTATAAGCAGAGGAATAAACCCTATAAAAAGCCCGCCAATTACCATTATATTTTACCGCTTTTTTTTACCCGGGTAATTGGGTCATTTTATAATATTATCTCTACGGGAAGTGTGGCTTACCAAGGGGGGTTGGGTAATTAGATTCCTGGGTTTTGTGGGAACTTCCACTTCCGAAGGAAATTCTAATTCCCTTACTTTTTTAAAAAAATATATACCAAACAACTTTATAAAATAACACTTCCCGGGAATTTATAATTCCTACATAAATAAAGGTAAACCAAACGACCTCATAGTCTAATATCTACGATAGTGTACTAGAATATGGTAGGTTTTTCTTGGGGCCTAATTATTTACGCAATTGGAGTTTCTTGGTACACAACCTAGATAGCTATATCAGCACCTTTTGTATATGATTCTTATATGACAAGAATAGATTTGTCTGATTTGCATTATCAGGGTATCAGAGGAATAATAATATTACACATCAACACACACATATATATACACATATATATAAAATAATAATGTATTTAAAAGATTTTATTTTGTAATACAAAACAATTATATAATTATTAATAAATTAAATAATATATTAAAAATTTTAAATATATAATTATTAAAACTGGAATAGAATATTAAATAAAAAAATCATGCATTGCATCGCAAGACTAATTAGAAACTAGTCAAAGTAACTTCAATTTGAGTGGAATTGAATTAATTATTTTAATTATTATCAAAATATAAAGAATAAAAGAAATATTAAAATATTACATAAAGATAAATGAAGTTATTTGTATAGATAAAATTACTCAACCTACATAAAGTAAAAAAATACGTTTGTTTAAGGATCAGAATCATTATGAATAATATATCTGCTAATAGTGGATTGTGAATATAAATCAACACAACTTTTTAATTTTTTTTAATACAAAATAAAAATTAAACTGAGAAAAGTCAAAACCATGAGGAACAAGAACTTAAACAAAGCTAAGAACCAAAGATTTATCAAAATTTAACTTTATTTGAAACTTTGATGGTTTTCTGGGATAAGAAAGCATATTTTCCCAGCTATAAATTTGTTATAAAACAGCTTTAATAATTTTAACAAGCTACAAATTCTATCTATCATTATAGATAAGTCCCCAAAATTTTAGAAGTCCTTTAATAGAAATATTGTACACAGTTTTATTCATATTTAATATATTCTATAATTTTTTACTCAATTTAAACTTCTTCCGATCGTGTTTTAATAAATATATGAGTTCAACTTCTGTCAATTAATCAAATATAAATAACTTTATTTAAACAAACAATATGAACATAATTTACTTTATTAATATTTTTATATACAAATGAATTTAGAATTTAAATAAAGAATATTATATCTTTATAAAAAATAAAATTAAAGAAAAACATATTAATAGTTAATAAATAATATTTAATGTTAAAATATCATAAGTGAGGCTGATATAATTTTTTTGCCCCGGAGTCTCTCCGAGTACCGGAACGGCATGTATATTTTTCACAATACAGAGCTTATCTCTCTTGCTAAAAAACTTGGATTGTAATCCTGAATACAATGAAGACTATTTACACAAAGAAAAAAACATTTAATCCCCTAACATGTGCACAATATGTTGCAATTTTCAGCGAATTTTATCTTGTAGTGTGGACTACTTGATAATGACACAATCTAATGCTTATTCTTTTATTTGTTTGTCTAAACAACTCATAACACCTATACTCTAGACCACTTATTTCCTTCTAAATTCTATAATTTCTTCAACAGAATTAAGGCTTCATACGCACAGAAATTATTGCACACAATAGTTGAACAAATCTTCCCTGATGTGTATAGTTCCCTGATACTATTGATTTTCCTTGATTGATATTTCTCTCCTGAGACATCTTTGATTCCTGATGAGTTATTCATATACCGTAAAATAGTTAAAGTCCGGTGATGCTTATTATATCCTGAAGCTTTTATTCCCTCATGATGGACTACCCTTGATGACTTTCCTATCCCCTGATGATGTTATTCTTAAATATCTTCACCTTCTTTGAGACTTACATCCTTTTTAGTTTACAGTGTCGTATTCTATGATATGCTCTTCCAAAAATACGTACAAATAATGAGTATTTATTGTAATTAACTACTGATAAAATACCATCATCATCATCAAACATTAAATGTTATACTTAACACAGTTCCTATTTTCTGAACAATCTTATTTTTTGGCATTAAATTTTGTCTATAAATAATGAGAAAATTGTCTGACAGAAATAAGGGCAATAAAAAGTTTGAAAGGACCATGAGTATATAAAAATGAACTAAATAGTAAAAAGCATTTAGATAAACAGGTTGAAAGAAAAAGTCTACAGTGCTCTAACTTGTCCAGAACGAAGAAAAGCAGAGTTGGGATATGTTAGTAAACAAAACCCACAAACCCACCCCTACACAAATCCACTTGTATTGAGTAGTGTTTTTGTTAGTAAAATATGTTAGTACGCATAGATTTACTCTTTACTCTTTCTTCTATCCGACTTGTTCACTCCCATCCTCTAACCCATTTAATCGGATGATTGAGATCCTTCCACGAATTTCTCATTCTTTTAATACACAAGAATTAATTCACGATAAAACTTACAATTAATTAAAAAGATACATATATAATATATATACATATATAAATATATATTGTCTAATAAATTTAAGTAGCAAATTTTATTCATATAATCAAATTTTAAATGAATATTAGGTGATAATTTTTTAAAATATTATATAATTAAAATATATTAAATTAATAAAAATTAATATTTATTATTATCTTAATTTAAGATTATTTTATATCAATCAATATTAATTACAATAATATTTATTATTTATATAATTTTTTTTTATTAATTTTTAGATTAATTTATGTATTTTTAATATTAAGTTTTTAGTTTTATTAATTTTTAGATTAATATATCCCCGGAACCTAGATAGATTTCGGCGACCAAATGGGTAGCCTCGCACTGCTAGTTAAGAGTTCCAGCAGATTATATAATGTATGACTCTACAATTTGTTGGCCTACGGAGAACGATTGAGTGCTTAATTACATCCCTTTGGGCATTATGGCTATCTATCAGCAAATCTTAATTCCACTGCCCTACTGTATGTAATTGCCCTTTGGTCTCAAATTTTTAACTTTTAATGTCTAATCAATCTCATCTGTTAATATTTTTGAAACAACCCAGAGTAGAAACAAGGGGTTCAGTTGTACACCGTAGGATGCGAGTGTAAGATTTGGTAGAAATAATTCCTTGGAGTAGTCCCAAGCATGTAATTTATTCCTCACATTTTATCATACAATAAAGTACATCAATGGGAAGGCTACAAAGCTCGAAGAAATATACCTGTCCTTTTTATGACGGAGATTGTTAGAATGTCATGGTCAAGTCGTCGTTGTTCCACTCTATAGTGCCTCGCAAGAGCTATATATTCCTCATTATGGAAAAGGAAATCTACAAATCAACTACTCGGACTTATTAATATTTCGGTAATAATATTAAAAAGTTGAACTAAATTAAAAGCAATTAGTGCAGACTAAAGGAGAGCAAACTGTGATGGAGTATCACTTTGAGCTCACATCACTTCGTTGTCTACAGTCGGATCGTTGTACTGAATTAGAGTAGAGAAGATACCGGAATAATGGAAAAAATATTAGAAGATTGTCATGGAATAGAGAATGAAGAAGTATTTTCATGGTGTATCTGAGGATAGTACATTATCAAGAATCAATTAGTTAGTTACGTACCATTCCCTACACTAGAAGAGGTACATTGATGAGTTCAGTTGGAGAAGACTCTTAAGCAAGTCATGGCACCAACATCAGTACCTAAAAGACTTACACTTACAACAAGCAACTTTTAGGAACAGATTCATTGGAAACTAAGCCTAATATTGAATATGGTCAAAACGGTGACCAGCGGATGTAATCACTGTAAGAAGATGAACCTCAACCGTGAGGTGCATTTTCACTTCCACCCTCGTTGATGAGAGGACAAGAATAAGGACAAGTCAATCATGGTCGTGGTCGAGGATTCTAGGAGCTTGTATGAGTTATAATCAAGATAATAGTGCCCAACTTTGGCCGCTGATGATGCATATTCAATTTCCACCTTGGAATCGTATCAGATATCATTTGAATCTCGGATCCCTTTTTACCATAGAACTGATCTCCATTTGTCTGTTTATAGTGCAAAGGGACCCTTAGTCATTTGCCTCCACCAGTATGGCTAATACATGCATATCTTGTCAATTTGCTTTGCAAAAACCATCATATCCATAATTGATAATTAAGCCCCTCTGAACACATATCTGGAGGTTCTAGGTTATACCAAACCTATCATTATAGCCCGGACGTAGATAGTGATTGAGTGGCTAATGAATCATAGTTACTAATTCACGATAGTGGTTCTAAATTTACATACACTCATTATCTCCATTTTCTTTACAAGTTCCGTCATATCCATCAAATTTATTATCTTTTCACCGTATTATTTTATATATTCTGGAAGATAACTTAATACTGCTTTTCATAGCTAGTTCTATGTCAAGAAACCTAATGTTAAAAGCTTTTAATCAATGGTATCGGCGCCTAGACTATCTGGCTTTAGGTGTTCTACAACACATGTTCTCACACATGACAAATGAGGGTATAGCGCGAGATTTTCATTTTGAATCTTATGAACTAGTCAAACATAAATAGTCAGTACATCCTTCTGTGAATATTGAGGTTCATCCCTTTTTTTCCATTAAACATAGAGATGTATGGAGGCCTCATCGAGCTCCAACTTGTAATGGGCTTTCGTTAGATTGTTATGTTTGTTGATCATCATCGTACCGCCCCGAACACTACTCGTCATAAAAGTCGAGTCAGCGTTCCATTGCTAACAGTAACCAACTAACTAATAATACTATAGTAAATGCCTATAATTTTATGGCAAGTTCTTTAAAATTAATCTAGAATCCTAGCATAATCCCATAAATATAATTTTAAAAGAAAACCATCAACCTAAGAAGGTTGAGTGAGTGCTCGCGCAATTGTCATTCATGAAACAATATTAATATGAGGAGAAAATAATACCCATTTTAATTTCAAGAAACCATAGTACACTAACAAAGAGAATCACTCTTCTTAATCTCGTTAAAATAGACTCGTTACTCCACCTTATCATATCTTTCAATAGTCATGTTCTAGTACATGACGAAAGAGTAAGCATTAATCCAACACAATCAACTCCTGATTATGATTGGACAAGGCGAACCAAGGATCTTATAGCAGAAGCCCGGATAACACTTAGCTCACTCAGTTGGCAGGCTAGAGCTGACACATGTAATTAATTTCTAGAAAGACAATTCGATGTACAATGATCATGATCAAAATGATACACATCTTTAAAAGATGACATTTATATATTTAATTCGATTATTAGAAGTAGGGAATTTGACAACTTTCTTTATAATTCTTCCAAATACATACGCAAATTTTTCAGAAATAATCTTAAAAGCCATTGGCTCTTATATACGGGTAAAACATAACCTGAAATATCTACCATATATATGCAGTCCACCTACATTAAACCATCACTTTGAATCTTATATATATAAGCATATTCTATTTATTAATGCTTATTAGAGAATTAATTTTTTATTATAAATAATCTACTAAATAAGTTTAAATAGAGAAAGTAGAACAAAGAAAGACATGCAACTTACTTGAACTCTTGGTGTGACGAGCCCAATACAGAATGAATTGAGTCGGTCTCCTATTTATAAATGGCCTCTTTATTAATATTTTATTATTATACTTCGTATGAGTCATCTAAGTAAAAACATGATAATAAAACAGTTGTTATCTCGTTTAACATGTATCGACAACAAGGTCTGTGTCTAGATTCACTTGCCTTCTTTCTTTCTTTTGTTAGATTTCTATTTTCTTCATTTCTATACTATAGCTATATAAATATCAAATAGGTATTCTAATGCACATTTTTTTTATAAATAAATCATCTTAAATTACTAAATTATCAAAAACGAGGTACCACAAATTTAGGCACATAATTTCGTAGTCCGATTGATAATTTATTTCATTTTCAAGTTAAGCGAATAGGAGTAATAATACCTAAAAAATAATAATATTTTAGTCATTCTAGACTTACACGTCTATCTTCTATAACATAAAATTGAAGTTTTTAATTGCTTTCAATCATCTCATTATATTGTCTAAATTTAGTTTAATTGAAAAAATCTTTATAGTAACAATGAGACCGACTTTGAAGGTCCATTTAAATCATACTTAGAGTCGTTTGGTATGATTCACTAAACCACATGCTTCCAAATCTCTTAGGCAAATAAAGTTATGAGAGGAAAATTAGTTTGATGTTCACTTACATGTCCCATTATACCTTTGTGGAGAGGCAGTCTTGAGACCGTTGTATTTTTGATCAACCGTGTTCCCTGAAAACCACTCGAGTCTCGGATTCCCAAATCCTTTCCTCCTACGAATCAGGTCGTCTCCTTCCACCTCAGATCATTGGTAAAGTGTTCTTTGTTCATACCATTACCATTCTAGACATAAACTTGCTCCTTGTGCTTTTAAATGTGACTTCTTTAGGTATCCTTCCACACAAAAGAATATCAATGTTATCATCCTCCAACCCGTCACCAATTTCTTAATTATGATGTTAGCTTCCGAAAATCCATATCTTACATCTCACTGAGTTTATATTATGCACTCGTAGAGCAATAGTGCCATCTTCAAGACACCTGTAAACAGTCATCTATCCATAAAAAGAAATAAAATGATAAATAATCTGATCAAGCCATTACGGTAAAGAGGAAGACTACAGGAGAAAACTATATCATACTAAAGAATTCAACAAAAGACAACAGAGTATCATTCAAGTATCATAAATTCATAAATCAAGTGTTTGTTAATTCACGTAAATAAAATAAAATTAGAAAGACTACTTACATTAAGCTTTCTGGATATAGCTATGACAATTAAATCAAGGTTAAAAATGGCCCTTCATAAAGAACTATGATTATTCATCACAAAGCAAATTATATCAATATCATTATATCATATATACCATTTTCACACAAATTGTTAACTAAGCAAATTTCAAGTTGTAGATATAAGACATCACCTTTGTGTGGAGGGTAAAAATGACATTTCGTGAAAAATCATTTAATAATAAGCCTGGACACAGAAACAAAATATAATAACCTAATTCTCATCAAGAATTCAAAACCATATTGACCTTTTTCTTATATAGTTTTTAAAAAGTAAAATATCATATTAAAAAACCTCAGATCTCCTAGGAAAACAAACTAGTTTCATAATAAAAATAGCAGATCTAACAAAGATTTTTAGAATATAGAATAAACAATAATAACCTTATTGTCTTCATAATAAATGCTCTATTGTTATCTTCATCATCTGGATCATCAACTTATGAATTTGAAAGGGTTTAATATGTGTATGTTAATTACTATGTGTGTTGGAACTTCCATGGGGTGCAAACTACGAAGTGAGAGGGACTTATATAGTGTGTGGTCAATACCAAGATCACATTAACTTAATTAAATAATCATATAAATATTACAGAGGGACTGATATCGTATCAGATAATTACCTCTGGTTATTGTGACAATGACTTTTCATGAACCACCATCTACTTAACCTTTATTATAGTGACAACTACTTTCCATGAATAGCCATCCACTGAACCTGTGAATCAATATATATACACAAACATCATATTGAAAATTAACGAACTATGTT
>JAUEJK010233249.1:0-10297 GCA_032274865.1 Eryngium alpinum
TTTTAAGTGGTAAAAAAAAAGCACCAATATGATGCTTTTTTTAAGTGCTTTTTTTTAAAAGTCAGCTTTAAGCCCAGTCAAACAGCCCAACTTAAAGTGAGAAAAACACTTTTAAAAAAAAACACTTAAAAAAATTACCTATATCCTTACTTTTTTTTACCACTTAAAAAAAGTGGTAACCAAACATGGCCAATGTATCAGCTGGTTCAGCTACAGATCCATTCCATAGGGTGTTGTCGTACCCAATTATTCTTCCAACTTTTATTATTGTATGTTGCTTTCACTTTACATATTCTGCTCCTATTATTTTGTCATACGTCGATCTGTTGTTTACCCTTGAACTATATCAACTATATCATGGCGGCTGTTCCAATAATAGTGAACCAAAGGAATATACGCGTGGTTTTGTGTCGTATTTTGGTGGATGTTACGCTTTCAGTATATGCATTCGATGAGGAAGTATTGGATCTGCCAAACTAGCTAATATCTTCTCGCCGCCAAACAAACACATATATATAGAGTTGAGAATAACAAAGCCTTATGAAATACTCCTTCGAATTTATTTTTTTTATATTTGATTTTATAAAAAAATAGATACTTCCCCTATCCACAAAAAGTTGATGATCTATATATAAAAGGTTATTTTATAAAAAGTGATGCTTTATGAATAAAATAAATATTTTATATATGAATAATATAATTATTATTGATATATCTATTGACGTTTGACTAAATAGATAATGTAGAAAATAAGAATATTTCATAAGTTTGAATTTCATATGAAAAAGGAAATTAAAATTTATAAGAAATCTAGTTTCCGAATGATTTTTTCTATATCACCTATTTTTTTAGATAGAAGGGATAATATTTAATTATAATTATGTAATTAAAATAATTAAATATATATATATATATATATTAAAATAGAAAAAGAAACTTATAAATGAGACTGTAAAACAGTACAGATTAATTGTTACCGGGAAGGAAACGTAAATATAATAAAGGAAAGGAAAATGAATTTAAATAGAAGGAATACTTCATGCTATTAATTTTTAAGACTCGGTAATATTAAACTATTAATTTTGTATTTAAATAATAAATTTTAGTAAAAAAGTATCTAACACTATCATATATCATATATCATATATATATTTAAACGGTCTGTTTTTTCTTATGAGAATAACATTTACGTAAATTTAAAAAAAATAAAACTAATATATTACTACCCCGTCCCATTTTATGTGAGCCACTTACTTTTGGCACGCACTTTGAGGCGTATAAATAAAATAATTCTATATAAGATTTTTTTAATTTTTTTATTTTTGTGTAAAAATTTAGGTCTTGCATTTTTATACAAAATAAAAAAAAATTATATGGAACTATTTTATTTATGCGCATCAAAGTGCGTGCAAATAATAACTGGGTCACATAAAATGGGACGGAGGGAGTATAATTAAGAAATAAATATTTTTATAACAAATTCTAAAAAATAGTAATTCCAATATTCTATATTTTCTCCAATTCTATTATATTTTATCTGATTCGACACAGTCAAATTGATTTAAATAATAATTAAGATAAATTTTGTATTTAATTACTTTGTTTAAATATATATATATATATAGCAAGATTAGGCTTTATTACAATTTAGTCCTCGTAGTTTGCACGTTTGTACACATAGAGCCTCTTAAAAAAAACGCGTTCAACTAAAGCCTCTTAATTGACATTTTGTACACGATAAGTATCTTTTATGAGAGATTGAGTCTCACTCTCCAGCTTGGGAGATTGGACATGATAGTGCTCTATTTTCTTAGAGATTGTTTTGCATATGAATATTTACTACAATATGCATTTGCAGCTACGAACTCTTAAGTCTAGTAGATTAAGTTAGCAGCTCTAACCTTGAGTTTAATGTCATCTTACAAGCCTCAGAGCACCGCACATAAGCTTGGGGAGTGGATCAGAATCAGAAGCTTCAATACAAGCAGGCCAAGCATCATAAGTCTTATAGCACGGAAACATATGGCAGTCATGTTGAGAGTAGTTTGAGTGTAAAAAATGCACTTGTCTACGTTTCAGTTTTTACCTGTAAGTACCATCGAAAGTCGTTTTATTTTGAATAGTTTAATTGAAAAGATTAAAATTTTTATTAATAAATTACTAAATCTTGAGTTTCTTTCTGGTGAACATATCATGATTGTTTTCTGACTCTCGCATTCTACGTTATAGCCCAGACGGACTCAATGTTGCATCAGTAGCAGGTGTTGAAGATGAGAATCTGAGAATTTGAAATGTTTTCGGGACTCCAGAAGTGGCAAAGCGAGCTCCGAAAGCATCTCCTGAGCCATTTGCATACTTTAATCACATTCGTTGAATGAGAAGGAGGTGTTGTGGATACCTATCATCTTATATTTTATTCTCAAAGATTGTTTTTTTGGATTAGAAAAAGGGAGCATGGTGAGTAGTTTTGTATATACTCTGATGTTGACGTAAGTGGTACTAGGCATGTGAGTGATTTATTTTAAATAAGTAGCTGCAGAATTGACTTTGTAATATAATACTCACCTGAGATGTAGTCACTTATTGTGAGTAATCATTTGCTTATATATGATTATGACTTTCATTGTACTATATTATTCGTTGTTACATTCTTTGCCACGTGTGTGAAAACATCATATTAGTGTCAACGCCGCATCAATCCAACCTTCTGAGGCTAAGCAAAGAAAATTGTTGTTCACCAATATGAAGCACTTCCAACACGTCATGTTGGAAGACTGTAGTGAATATTCATTTGCAAAACAATCTCTCAGAAAATAGAGCACACATAAAAAAGAAAAACAGAGCACTATCATGTCTAATCTCCCAAGCCGGAGAGTGAGACTCGGTCTATCAGAAAAGACTTATCGTGTACAAAGTGTCAACTAAGAGACTTTAGTTGAACGCATTTTTTTAAGAGGCTTTATGTGTACAAACGTGCAAACTATGAGGGCTAAACTGTAATAAAGCCAGCAAGATTATTACTTCAAATTGTGTATGATTGATGATATATATATATATATATATAATCATTCTTTTTAACTTTTTTATATTATATTCACTACAAAAAATATATATCATTTTAGATAGATAACTTCTAATCGACTATTTTTATGTTTTTGTGTTAGATAGTAGTATTTTTTATTAACAAATATTACTGTTGCTAGTTTGCTTATATTCTGAAGGTCTTTTTTATGGTCATTCAATGAATTTTCTATGAAATATTATTTTTATTAAAAAATCTCAAGTCATCTTCTTTCAACGTAACAAATGAATAACATTTTTTATTTAGTTAAAGATGAAGTCCGATGTAAAATTAGCAATCCATAAAATATTTTCATCAAAAATATAGTAATTTACGGTAATTTCCTTTTTAAAAACATATATATTTCATCTAAATAATAAATTTTATGTGATTAAAAATATTATTACAAAGCCATCTACGATAGAGGCACATTTCATCCAAAGTTTCATGTATTAATTTAAATTGATTTAACTGTTAATACTTCTTTATTCAATTTCAAATGAATTCGGTAATACTGTTGGAAGTTACTAGACCTTAACTTCCAGTATGCTATTTTCTTTCTCATTTTAAATATGGAGTAACAAATTACGACACAAAAAAATAATCTTTTTCTGGAACTTCTCACACAAATTGTTATACGAGTTTATATTCTTTTACTAATGTAAGTTCTTATTTATATTTATAAATTAATGAATTTTATAAATTTTCATAAAAAATGTTTATATATATATATATGAATTTTATAAATTTTCATAAAAATTGTTTATATATATATATATATAGAAAAATAAATGATGATGATGTCTAAATCTGATATGTATTTTATACAGTGCTAGCGTCGTGTTATACAATTTTATAATTGATAGAATGAAAGCTTTCTGACTACATCACTGATAGTATAAAATAAATTGTATATAAAATGGATAAGTATCATTTAATAAAACGATCCACCGACAGTAATAAATTTTTTATAAGCAGTCGATTGCTTATATTTTATAGTAATAATTGATAGTTATCTACAATAAGATTTGATTGTTGAATAACTATCATCAGTGGATCGAATGAGTTGTTTGTGGTAGATAGAATTAAAAGTTTTAACGAAGTACCGTCAAATACTTTCAAGATTTAATTTCTTCTACAGATCTTATAAAGTAAAAAACGACACCATATTCCTAGACATTTTCAACTGATTTGGCTCTGTAGATGTTGGAAATGGCCACTTTTTAAGTGATCTAAGGAGTTTAAAAATGATTACCATATATATGTAAGAGCAAGTCCAATGGTTGTGTTAAAATAACATGATGCTATAGTTTAGCACTAAAAATAAATTTTTATGCTAAAATAGCTACACCTCTCCATTGGTTGGTTCCAAAATAGAATAAGATAGTCTTAAATTTAACTAACTTTTCAACAACCTCACATAAATATTGAACTACACTCTATTAAATTTTGTACCTAAATTTTTCACTTTTATCTTTTATCTATCTTAACTTTCTCACAAAAAAAAAATTCTTTTCAATTATTATCATAAACAACTTAAAGAAAAAGATGAATATATGAGATTTTGATAGCAATTCTTTCGACGAAGATTAGTACATAATGCTACAAACAGTGATTATAAATAGCTTTACGCAAATAAATATAAATAATAACAACAAAGAAAAAGGGTCATCATGGTTCCGTCACTGATCGATCTTTTGTCCGGCGTGATAGAGAGGCTGCTAACAAAAGAATTCATTCAGATTATTTTTTAGAGTATCCTCTTTCTAATGAAAAAAAATTCGCCAACATTTTCGAATGGCTAAGCCTTTATTTGAGAGGATATTAACACAGCTGCAACAACATGATGATTATTTCATCAAAAAAACTGATGCTGCTGGTGTTGATGGTTATCCGGAATCCAAAAGATGACGGCATCCCTGAGAATGTTAGTGAATGGAACACCAGCAAATAGCATCGATGAGTATGTCAAGATCGGAAAAGTACAACTATTCTATCACTAAAAACCCATTGTCATTCTCAAGGCTGTTGCATCTTATGATTTATGGAATTGGCACGCATTTTTTGGGATGTCTGGTTCGTTTAATGATATAAATGTGCTTGATTAATCTACTCTTTTTTATGAACTCCGTGCTGGACGTGCTCCTTATGCTAGCTTTGTCATTAATGGGAGACAATACTTTAACACCCCGAAAGGGCCCGAGTCGGAGCGCCACCGATATCGCTAATAAATTAAGTACTAACCTCAAATAAATAGCTCAGCTAAACTTCCGCAGCGGATTCCTCAAGTTCAATCAATAATTAAGGGACAACACCTGAAAATATAGTTTTATAAAAGAAAACGGTCAACCCTAGAGGTTGAGTGAGTGCTCAGGTGATGCAAATGAATAAAATAATACTCCTTCCGTTTCAGTGAATTCGCAACATATTTTTAGGGTGGTTTGGAAACCAATTTTAGGTGGTTATAAAATATATTTAATATTTAATATTTTTATACAAAAATAAAACCAAACAAAAGTATTGAGTCAGTACTTCTATTTGGTTTAATCTTTTTATAAAAATATTAATTTAGATATATTTTATAACCACCTAAAGTTGGTTTCCATACCACCCTGAAAATATGTTGCGAATTCATTGGAACGGAGGTAGTATGCATTATTAGTGTGTTTCATGAGAAAACAATAAAAAGGATAACAGTCCTTTCGCTTTTAAATAGATCCGCACACTAGCGATTAGAATCTCTCTTCCTTATCTCCTCAAAATGTAAACTTGTCAGTCTCTGCCTTATCACCTCTCAATAACCATACTGCAGTACATGACGCAATAATTCAGACATTCATCCAGTACAATCACCTCCTGACTATATTGGACAATGCGAATCCAAGATATTATACTGTGACCTGACGTAGCCCTCTGCTCGCTCAGCTGATATAAACCATCTTGGGGCAGGACCCGACACGTGCAACCAATTCAACAAATAATTTGATATACGTGCTCAATAGATGCCAATGAGACACAAAATAAGTAACTTATAATTGTGCACAATGAATGACAATCACATTCAAAATAAATAAATGAGAATGTACAATGAATATATTATGCACATGTCTTCTAAAAATAATTTTAATACTACTTTATACGATATTTAAAAGTAAGAACACTCACCTTTCAAATAAGCTACATATACTTCTTCCCCGTATAATCTATTGGGTCACACCTTGACAGAGCTTTAACGAGTGGACAAAGAGAAAGCAATCAACAATTGAAACTGAAAATAAAATACGAAAGTGTAGAGCTTCTAAGCTACTTGTCTATGATGTCTTATATATAAGCATATATACGTGTGTGTTTAAGTGATGGACGGCCACTCATCCAGTTTATAAGAAACCACGTATTTATAAATATTTTTCATATTTACTCTTTTCTTTTATTAATAGAATATATATAAATAATGTGTATTAGCTTTTAAAAAATCAAAACTTAACTAGCCCACTACTGGTTCACAGAACCGACCAACTAAAACATTTTTTTTACTTATATATTTTCCTTTTTAAATTTAAATATCCAAAATTTTAGCCCAATGCATTATTATTTAGTGTGTTTTTTTAATAATATATATTAAAAGACAGAATATTATATTCTTACCACCTTTTAAAAATTTCGTCCGCGAAATTTAAAACGTCGCTCAAATATTAATATACACCTCAAATTAAATCATAAAATTTAATTCACTCTAGATCCCAATAATTTCCGGATGTGATATAAATTAACAATATTAAACTAATTTTACTACCAAAAAAATTCAAGTCGTATACGAATCACTTTTTGAAAGTAATACTCGAAACGATCCCGTTTAGTTCAACCTCAATAAATCCTCAAAATAAACTAAAAATCACTCAAATATTAGTAAAAAAATCGATTAGATAACGTCTCAAATTTTCTTTTCAGAACAACCATATCCTCAGTTACAAATTAAAACTTTATGAGTAACCTTTATCCGCCAATAATTACGTATTGCCTCAAACAATATCGAATAGTCTCTGACTATATCTATCATAGGTAGATATAAATCATCGATAAATATATCCTCAATAAGTAGACAATCTATAACTTCAATCAATTTCATCGAATAATATCATTGAATAATCTTTATCCACCAATCAAGTGTATGGCTTCAAACTTCTAAAATAACACATATCCGTCTAAATACTTGTATCCTCGAACAATAAAATTTATCTCAAATGAAAGATATCGCTACTTTATGAATACTATATACCATATTCGAAGAACTTATTCTGGCTATAGTTTACTAAAACTCTGATATCTCTACTCAAGCACTATTCAAACACCAAACATGTGGTGTCCCCAAGTCGTTCTTATACAATATCAACCTTCAAGAATCATCTATCATCTAATTAAAGAACTTATCCTCAAATAATTACAGCAAACTCCAAATCAAAATCCATTGTCGTTGTCTAATATCATGTATCATATCTAATAATCTTATCATGGCTGCAGCAAACTATAATTCTAATATCTCCAATCAATTATTACTCAAACCTCAAATGTACGTCTCTCAATCGTTTCTAAACAATATCAGTTAAACTTCCCCAGTAATCTATCTCCAAATTTAACAATTAATTTTCTCAAATACAATCTCTGATCTCGTACCAATTATATCAAGTGATCTCAAATCAAAATCTACCATCAGTTACTAATATCGCACATCACCTCCGAGGAACCTATCCTGACTAAAGCTCACTAGAGCTCCGATGTCTCCAATTTGTTATTACTCAAACCTCCAAACATAATATCTCCAAATCGTTCTTGAACAATATCAATTAGTCTGCATGAATAATTTATCTCCCAATCAAATAACTTATCCTTAAAGAAAAGTCATTAAGTTCAAGTTAAAATTGATTATCGTCTAATCTCTATCTTCAAACAATGACAGTTGATCTCAAATCGTCAGCCATTATCGTTATCTAATATCTTATAATGCCCCGAAAGGGCCCGAGTCGGCGCGCCACCAATATCGCTAATAAATTAAGTACGAACCTCAAATAAATAGCTCAGCTAAACTTCAGCAGCGGATTCCTCAAGTTCAGTCAATAATTAAGGGACAACACCTGAAAATATAGTTTTATAAAAGAAAATGGTCAACCCTAAAGGTTGAGTGACTGCTCGGGTGATGCACATGAATGAAACAATATGCATTATCTGTGTGTTTCATGAGAAAACAATAACAAGGACAACATTCCTTTCACTTTTAAATAGATCCGCACACTAGCAATTAGAGTCGCTCTTCCTTATATCATCAAAATATAGATTCGCCAGTCTCTACCTTATCACCTCTCAATAACCATGATGCAGTACATGGCGCAATAATTCAGGCATTCATCAAGTACAATCAACTCCTTACTATAATGGACAATGCGAATCCAAGATAGTATACTGTAACCTGACGTAGCCATCTGCTCGCTCAGCTGATATAAACCATCTTGGCGCAAGGCCCAATATATGCAACCAATTCAACAAATAATTTGATGCACGTGCTCAATAGATGCCAATGAGATACAAAATAAGTAACTTATAATTGTGCACAATGAATGACAATCACATTCAAAATAAATAACTGAGAATGTACAATGAATATATTATGCACGTGTCTTCTAAAGATAATTTTAATACTAATTTATACGATATTTAAAAGTAAGAACACTCACCTTTCAAATAAGCTACATATACTTTTTCCCCGTAAAATCTATTAGGTCACACCTTGACAGAGCTTTAACGAGTGGACCAAAGATAAAGCAATCAACAATTGAGACTGAAAATAAAATACGAAAGTGTAGAGCTTCTAAGCTACTTGTCTATGTTGTCTTATATATAAGCATATATACGTGTGTGTTTAAGTGATGGACAAAGCCAAACATTTGGCCACTCATCCAGTTTATAAGAAATCACGTGTTTTCAAATATTTTTCATATTTACTCTTTTCTTGTATTAATAAAAAATATAGAAATAATGTGTATTAGCTTTTCAAAAATCAAAACTTAATCAGCCCACTACTTGCTTCCACAACCGGCCCACTAAAACATTTTTTTATATTTTCCTTTCAAAATTTAAATATCCAAAATTTTAGCCCAATGCATTATTATTTAGTGTTTTTTTTTATAATAAAATATAATAAAAGACGGAATATTACAAATACGATATGGGGTACTATCTTACAGATGGTTATCTATCCAAAATGGACAACGATTGCCCAAACCATTAGAGAACCTAGTGATCAAAAGAAAGCTCATTTCGCAAAAATACAATAGGCATATCGCAAAGATGTTGAAAGGGAATTTGGCGTGCTACAAGCATGTTTTGCCATTGTGAAAGGACCCGATTCTGGGATTAGGTAAATTTGTACTACATCATGAAAACATGTGTAATTCTGCATAATATGATAGTAGAGTATGAGCGTGGCGAAGAAGATGAATCAACTGAACTATTTTTTAAAAGACCATTTCAAGTATCACGAGAGCAAACATCAACCTTGTGTCAATTCCTCGCTCGTAATAAAAGGATACGATCTATTGAGACATATCATCAACTTCGCCACAATCTTATTGAACATCTCTGGACTCGTCGAGGAGAAGAATCTTGATGTAAAATTTTTAAGGACTGATATATATAATTATAATTAATTATAATATGGTGTTCTGATTTACTTGTGACTTTATATCTGTCATCTGTGTCTAGCTAAGTGTTGATAAAAAAAACTGCAGAATGAGAATTCCATTGTGCATAGAGTCTCCCTAGGTTCATAGTCTTTTGGTTAGTTGGAGAATATGTGCATAGAGTCTCCTTGACCATGGTAACAGCTAGTGGTCTCACTCATGACTTGTCTAGGTTAAAGAGCTCACTCATGAGTAACTCCACTATGATGTTGAGCTTGAACGTTTCTTAAATATCCACGAAACTTGTTGCAACACTTTTGAATTATTTGTCAACGAGATCTAATACTTGATTCAGATTGTTGAGTTGCATGCAGGGGCGGAGCTGGCATAGGACGAGGGGGGGTTATAGCCCCCACTGACTTTTCAAAAAAAAAATTATATAAAAGAAAGACTTGTTTGCTAATGTTTTAATAAATTAAAGTTCAGCACACTCTATATACTTAATTCTACTGACTTTTAGTATACAAATTGAGATGCACATGGTGGTCCCTAATTAAATAATAAA
>JAUEJK010233356.1:0-10297 GCA_032274865.1 Eryngium alpinum
ATTCTAGCTCTAATTAAGAGAATTATTTCATACAGATTACTTATTCTTGCACCCGAGTCCCTCCGGTGGGACCACCCCCGACCGATTTTTGCAGGTTTTCCGGCGGACATCCAAGGAGTCAAGAGAACAGCTTTGAGTCTTTATGAGAGACAGGTAACCCTAAACATAGTTTTATTATTTTGATCCATAACAAGTGTCAATAGCTGAATTGATATCAAGACTTCATGAAGAGGAATGCAATATTCCAGATAAGGATACATCATTCAATAGATCTGTTGATGCTTTTGATTCTGAAGATCCAAAGAGGAACTTTCCATTCTAGTATAACCAATGCTATCAGCCATCAAATTTGGTTAATCTCGGCTTGGAGCTAAGGAGAGAAATAAAGAAGACTGATGATGCTGGAGTTGCTAAGGTTCTCAAATCTCAATACATGATTGTATCTACTATGGATATGGAGATGAGAAAGCTTAAGCACTCAGTAGAAGAAAAGCTAAAGAATGTTGAAACTCATGTAACAGCAATGGTTGATAAAAAGACAAGTCTCAACATCCTCAAAGCTGCAGAAAAGAGCTCATCAACCTTGGATGCTAAGGTTCAGAAATTAGAGGAAAGCAATGCTCAAATATCAAAATCCTTGGAAACCATTCTTTCCCTCTTCAAAGCTGATGCTGATGTCAAAAAGGGGGAGAGAAGTGGTAGTCTATCTGTTGCTCCTCTTGGTACTGTTGCTCCAGTTGCTCCATTGGTCAGGACTCAATCCCTTCCACCTACATATGCTCTACCAGAAGTGGTATTCACTCACTTTGCTGGTATGACTAAGATAGAAGGGGATAAAGCTTAAAACTCTGGGTCAAGGGAAGTATCTAGAGTAACTTCTCCAACTAACATTGATGTTGCCATTGAAGACAAGGTTGCAAATACTGAAACTGATTTAGTTGTAGCAAAGCCAGTGGAAGTGGCTGAAAGGAAGAGGTTAACAGGTCAAGATATTGCAAGTGGCAACTTTGACTACACAAAGTTGACCAAATCTGAGCAGGAAGATGTAGATGATTTTATTTTAATGGCCAATATGACTGCTGAACAGAAGGAAGAATACATTCTAAAGAAATCTCAAGCTTTAATTGCCAATCTTGTTCAGTCTGAAGGTTTGGTGAAAGAGAAAATAAGTAAAGGAAGAAGAAAGACCAAGAAGGTGGATGAAAATCCTGAAGCTGTAATTCAGGCCTCTCTCTCTCTGCTCAAGACAATATTTTAAAAGAAATTGATGATGGAAAGAAAGCAATGGATGAGAAGGCAGTGGATAAGGATGGAGCAGGGGATAAAGGAAAGAAAAAGCAAAAAGCAGTGGAAAAACCTAAGGCAGTGGAAAATCGAATCTCCAAGAAAGATGAAGTTAAGAAGAAATCTTCTGGGATTGTGATCAAGGATGTTTGCAAATCTCACACGAAGCCTTCAGGTCCTCCTCATCCTCCTCCTTCAAGTGGCTCTCAGAATCAACCAACTCCTCAGGTTCAATCTACTACAAGTGTTCAAGCTTCCAAGTCTGATAATGATCAACAATCTTCTAAGTCCTCATCTGAGGAAAAGAAATCAAGTGAAGTCAAGGAAGAGGTGAAGGTAGAAGTGAAAGAGGAAGTTAAAGTGGCTTCTGAACCTATTCCTCAAGGTGCTGTTACCTACAGATTTAGACACACCTACAATTTTGGGAGGAAGATATACAAGGAAGTGCCTCCAAAGGTTGCTATCAATGTTCTCCCAAGGAGTGAGCCAAAAGGTCCAGAAAGGCTTTCTTTAGCCAAGCAAATCATGCTAAAGAAAAGGGAATTTGATCAGTTTGTGAACAAGATTGTGGAAGTACAAGTCTTAGTCAACTACAAAAATCAAGAAGAAATTACTTTGAAGTTCTCAAGAAGAGAAGAGAAAAATAGGGTGATCACTTGGAACTTCTTCACCAGTATGGATGGAATGCAGCTGAACAAGATCAAGCATAAAATCTCTAAGTCATCCTTGGGCAGGAGTTTATATGGCAGAGTTGAACATCTTCAAAAGGTGATCAATGATTCAGTTGGCAAATTCCATGCTCATAGTGAGCCTTTAAAATTCTTATATACTGATGAAGAAGGAGTTGAACAAAAGGTTACTTTAAGAGAAATTGAATGTCTGCCCCTAGTTGAGCTGGAGTACATTTTAGAAGAGATCAAAGACTACAAGAATGAACAAGTCTTAAGGGTCAGAGAATTCATTGCAAAGGAGTTAATCAAGAGAGAAACAGCTCAAGGAATAAGTCTTCCATCCAAATACTTTGAGACTTGCCAATATCCATCATTGGTGGCAATGTTCCCAAAGTACAATCCAAATATCAATGGAGTGGACTACTATAAAGATGGAAGGGTGCACAGTGTTTCTTGGCAAAACATGGTAATGTATCCAGAAAAAAATGGAAAAGGTTTACAAAGAAATCCATAATGCTGAAGAGGTCACACTCAAAACTGTCAAGTCTTACATTGAAAAGCAATTTAAAAGAAGAAATAAAGGAAAAGAAATGGAAGTCTTTTCAATTGAGACTGGTGGTTTTGATGAGAACGTTGGGCTGGGGTATGATAGTAGAGAAGACTATGGATCTGGCAACAACAACAAATTTGTTTCAGTTGGACAAGTCAATCCTCTAGCTGAAGTCTCCAAGCTCATCAGATCTAAGTGATAATACACTTTTCTCATTGATTGTAAGTCATTTGTACATACCTTCTTTATACACCTGTATAGTTTAGAGTTTATAGTTTTATACTTGTACAAATTTTCCTTTATCTTTTATTTGTTAGTTTTGACATCATCATCAGCAATCAAATCCGAATTTATGATTATCAAACTGATAACTCATAAATATGGGGAGATTGTTAGGTATTTCCATTGCTAGTAATGATGATGATATCAAAACAGTTAATAGAATAAGTGCTATTACTTATATAGATTTACATAGCATATCTAAATAAAGACTTGGTAATCTCAATAGTTGCCAATGTCAAGTTGTAATGATTAGTTGTAATAGTATCACTACAAGGAGTCTTATCTAGCTACAAATCAAGCCTGAAGGGTTTTAAAGTGTTAGAAAGCTCAAGAAATGTCAAGCTAACACTAGCAGTGGATATTCCAAGGAGAAGTGGAAGTTCATAGCAGTGGAAGTCCAAAGTAGTGGAAACCCAAAGCAGTGGAAGTTCATAGCAGTAGAAGTCCAAAGCAGTGGAAAACCAAATCAGTAGAAAACCAAAGCAGTGGAAGTCCAAAAGCAGTGGATATCCAAAGCAGTGGATATCCAAAGCAGTGGAAGTAAGCACCAGTGGAAGAAAGAAGCAGTGGATGTTTACCCCAGTGGAAAAGAAATATCATGGGAAACTTCAACTGATCCTAGGTGTCAACTTATAGCTTGACAATGAAGCCAAAAGTTGTTATAAAAGTACAGCTTTGTGGAGAATCAAAGGTCGTCTAGAAAGAAAGGCATGGGATGAAAATTGACCTGATTTGGCAAAGAAATGGTTGTTGTCTCCTAGTGCAGTAAAGTGGTCCACACATACAGCCAAAAGTAGGAGACAATGAAGCATGCCATGGATATGGCAGTGGATAATCTGCAACTACTTTCTTTTGTATAAATGCCTTGTAATTTCTTTCTTATCATCTAAGTTTTTAGAAAGATAGAAGCTCTGTAATCTTCAAAGAATTGTGTATCTTTCTAAGAACAAGTTTTTAGTTGAGATTATTTTGATTTCAGATTGTAGCAAAGTAAAGCTAGCTTTAGCTTTATTTTGAAAACCTTCAAAGTTGAATAAAGTTTCACTTTGATATTTTCTTGGTGTTTTGTTTCTACTGTTTTTCATCTATTGTTTTCAATTCTCAAGTTTCATATTGTTAAGTTCTAAATTCAGAAAAAGAAGAAAAAGTTGAATAGATTTGTATTCACCCCCCTCTACAAATCTAAGTGCAAAATCACTGTTAAACAACAAAATCGACCATGTATATTTTTTTGAAAAGTAGAGGACAAGTAGTTCATAAAACTGACCGAGTCTTATTTGCAAGTAAAACTAAGGAGAAATAATTCATAAAATCATCCGTGTATATTTTATTGCAAAATAAAGGACACGAAGTTCATAAAACCGTTTGGGTCTTGTTTGTAAGTAAAACAAAGAAGAAATAATTCATAAAACCGTCTGGGTATATTTTCTTGCAAAATAGGGGACACGAAGTTCATAAAACCTTCTGGGTCTTGTTTGCAAGTAAAAACTAAAGAGAAATAGTTTATGAAACCGACCAGTTATATTTTCTTGCAAAATACAGGGCACATAGTTCATAAAAACGACCAGATATATTTACTTGCAAAGTAGAGGACAAGTGGTTCATAAAACCGACCGGGTATATATTTGCAAGTAAAACTAAAGAGAAATAGTTCATAAAACCGACCGGGTATATTTTCTTGCAAAATAGAGGACACGTAATTCATAAACCTGACCAAGTCTTATTTGCAAGAAAAAATGAGGAGAAATAATTCATAAAACCGTCCGATTATATTTTATTGCAAAATAAGGGACAAGAAGTTCATAAAACCGTCGGGTCTTGCTTGCAAGTAAAACTGAGGAGAAATAGTTTATGAAACCGACCATGTATCTTTTTTTGCAAAATAGAGGACACATACTTCATAAAACTGACCGAGTCTTATTTGCAAGTAAAACTAAAGAGAAATAATTCCTAAAATCGTCCGGGTATATTTTCTTGCGAAATAAAGGATACGAAGTTCATAAAACCGTCTTGGTCTTATTTGTAAGTAAAACAAAGGAGAAATAATTCATAAAACCGTCCGGATATATTTTCTTGCAAAATAGGGGACACGAAGTTCATAAATCCGTCTGTGTCTTGTTTGCAAGTAAAACTAAGGAGAAATAGTTTATGAAACCGACCAGTTATATTTTCTTCCAAAATAGAGGGCACGTAGTTCATAAAAATGACCAGGTATATTTACTTGCAAAATAGAGGACAAGTGGTTCATAAAACCGAACGGGTATATATTTGCAAGTACAACTAAGGAGAAATAGTTCATAAAACTGACCGGGTATATTTTCTTGCAAAATAGAGGACACGTAGTTCATAAAACTGACCAAGTCTTATTTGCAAGTAAAACTGAGGAGAAATAATTCATAAAATCGTCCGGGTATATTTTCTTGCAAAAAAAGGGACGCGAAGTTCATAAAACCGTCTTGGTCTTGTTTGCAAGTAAAACTAAGGAGAAATAGTTTATGAAACCGACCAGTTATATTTTCTTGCAAAATAGAGGGCACGTAGTTCATAAAAACGACCAGATATATTTACTTGCAAAATAGAGGACAAGTGGTTCATAAAACCGACCGGGTATATATTTGCAAGTAAAACTGAGGAGAAATAGTTCATAAAACCGACCGGGTATATTTTCTTGCAAAATAGAGGACACGTAATTCATAAAACTAACCAAGTCTTATTTGCAAGTAAAACTGAGAAGAAATAATTCATAAAACCATCCAGGTATATTTTCTTGCAAAATAGAGGACACGAAGTTCATAAAACTGTTCGGGTCTTGTTTGCAAGTAAAACTTAGGACAAATAGTTTATGAAACCGACCAGGTAGATTTTCTTGCAAAATAGAGGGCACGTAGTTCATAAAAATGACCAGGTATATTTACTTGCAAAATAGAGGGCACGTGGTTCATAAAACCAATCGGGTATATTTTCTTGGAAAATAGAGGACATGTAGTTCATAAAACTGACCAAGTCTTATTTGCAAGTAAAACTAAGGAGAAATAATTCATAAAACCGTCCGGGTATATTTTCTTCCAAAATAGAGGACACGAATTTCATAAAACCGTCTAGGTCTTGTTTGCAAGTAAAACTAAGGAGAAATAATTCATAAAACCATCCGGGTATATTTTATTGCAAAATAGGGGACACAAAGTTCATAAAACCGTCGGGTCTTGTTTGCAAGTAAAACTAAGGAGAAATAGTTTATGAAACCGGCCAGGTATATTTTTTTACAAAATAGAGGACACGTAGTTCATAAAACTGACCGAGTCTTATTTGCAAGTAAAACTAAGGAGAAATAATTCCTAAAACCGTTCGGGTATATTTTCTTGTAAAATAAAGGACGCGAAGTTCATAAAACCGTCTGGGTCTTGTTTGCAAGTAAAACTAAGGAGAAATAATTCATAAAACCATCTGGGTATGTTTTATTGCAAAATAGAGGACACGAAGTTCATAAAACCGTCCGGGTCTTGTTTTACTTAGTTTTACTTACAAAGAAGACCCTAAACCCTAAACTCTGAACCCTGAACCCTAAACCGAAGTTTCCAAATTTGATGCTATTTGGAATTTCTTATGGGGTTTTGCCTCGTTTATCACGACCTCTTCGATTTCTTCGCGAGGTGTGATGTTGGATTTTACCTCTTGTTCTCTGAATTCCTCCATTGGGAGTTCAACGACATTGCAAGTTCCTTTTCCCTTATAGACCCATTGAAGGGTCTCTAGATAGCAAGATCTAGATATCGATTGGTCGCCTTTCACTTCACCAACTCCTATTTCTACTGGAAACTTCATTTTTAAATGAGGTATTGACATTATCGCAACAAGTTGGATTAGAGTTGGTCTGCCAAAAATGGCATTGTATGCAAAAGGTAGATTGACGATGTAGAATATAATATTCTTTACCGTTTGGTGAGGTACTGACCCAAATATGACAGGTAATTCAATTATTACAGTGCTACGAACTGGAATGCCATCGAACCCTGAAAGCATGCTTTCCACACTGAGGTCTGGCTTCGCAGATCCAATATCCATTCTCTCGTATGCATGTTGAAAGAGAATATCAATGGAGCTTCCGTTATCGACAAGAGCTTTTTGAACTTTATTTCGTCCAATTGGAACGGAGATTACCAAGGCATCATCATGATTTTCAATTATGTTTTGATGATAATCATCGTCAGAAAATGAGTTCACTATCGAAGAACGAGCTCTTTTGAAGGGTCGTACATCTACATTAAATACATGTCTTGCATATGATTTCTTTGCAATTTTAGAAGCTCCTCCTGCCCCATGTCCACCAAAGATCATATCGACATTAATGAGAGGATCGTTTACTTGCACTGGCATTACTGTTGATTGTTTCTCAACAAACTGTAGGAGCTCTCCTTGTTGAATTTTTCGTTCAGTGAGCTCTCTAAGTTGTATGCACTTTCTGTTTCATGTCCATAATCCTTATAGTGTTCAATATATTTTGAATTGTTGATTCATCTGTCTGGGTTCATTGGACGACGCCTTTGATAGTTTGGATCTTTTTGCAGGAATTCTAGAATTTGAGCTCTGCTAGCAGTGAGCTTTGTGTAATCCACATCATTTTTAATCCTTGGTCTGTCTCTATAATCTCTTGCTCTCCAATCTCTTCCTCTCCAATCTCTTCCCGAATCCTCTTTACGATTATCAATTTTCCTCGTTCCGATCACTTCTTTCTGATCTGTCAGATCCCTCAGACCATCGTTGATTAGAATACCTCGTGCGCAACAATCCTGCAGCTTCTTGTATGTTTAAACGATGCTCCATAATTTGAAAAGCTGTCCGCAAAGTTTGGGGCCGTTTTTCTAGATATTCTTCGATGATGCTGTTATATCGTTCGTGGTCAATGCCATTACTGAGGCAGTTGATTGCTACTGTTTCAATGAGGTGTGGAATTTCCACACATTCTTGTCTAAATCGTGCGAGGTATTCTCGCAAGCTTTCTCCCTTTCTTTGCTTAACTTGCATTAAGTGTGATGATTCCTTTCCTTCCTCTAAATTGCTTGACCACCGAAGTTTGAACTGGGCTGTAAAAGTAGCCCATGAATCAATGGATCGCGGTTCGAGAGATCGGTACCACTTTCTGGCGATTCCTTGGAGACAAGTTGGAAAGAGTTTGCATTTATTGACATCATTGTGGCCATAGAATTTCATCCTTCCATTGAACATTTTAGGATAATCATCTGGATCTGATGTTCCATTAAAGATCATCGTTACTAATTAATACTTCATCTGTTACGATTTATTTGTACATTTTTACCATTTCACACTTATTAAGAAAATATTTAAATGACTCAAATTTGATGCAAAATAATCATTAAAAGTAATTATTGTCACATTCTCTCTCTCCTCTCTAATAAAAACGTACTCACATTCTCTCTCCTCTCTATTCTCTATAATAGAAATCATAATTTTCACGACATTGGTAATCAAAATATGTATTGATTACATAAAATGGACAAATAAATTGGAAAAAAAATTGGTCAAAGTGTACAAATAAATTGCAACGGATGAAGTATTAAGGTAGTTATTAGTGATCGTAAATTTCTTATATTACAGAATAAAAATATAGTAAGAATAAGATATAATATCTTATTTATAAATGAAGATTGTTTATTACTGGATAAATAAATGCTGGGTATGAAGCGGTATAGAGTATCTACGATCCGACGGATAGTCCATGGATCAAGTAATATTATTCGATGGAGCATGATATGAGAATAAACGGGTGAATTGGATAGTCCATGAATATTTATATATACATATATTGACCAAATTAACCCTTTTTAGTATATTAAATTAAGGAAAAGATGAGGGTATTTGACGATAATTGTCAAATTTAGTTCACTCGGCAATTAAGAATATATAGATATAGATACAATAAATTTTAGGCGCACTTAGATTTTAGATTTTAGATTTATACATGTCACACATTTAGACAATGGATGTTACAATTACACTTGATAGATTGCACACACTGCGTCAATAACGCTCGCACACCCACACGTGGCCACTATCTCTGTTAGCATACTTTTTATTGCAATCAGTGTTAGGTCACGATAATATAAATAGGCTAAATAAAAACTACACATGATAGGCTTTGTAAACACTAAAAGCTCAACCAAGAAATTAACCCAAATCATAACAAATATCCATATGATTATCTTCAAACAGTACAGTAAATAATTATGTTGTGAAGCAAGTTATGCAGCAGCCAGCAGCAGTATATACTAGATATATACAAAAGGTTTGAAAACATGAGGTGCCTCTTTCTCAACCAAATCAAGGTGGTCTGGGAGAAGATGCATGTACACTAACCAATCTCCATCTACGGTAGCATTGGGCATTGGCATCACATATCCTGTATGTCCGCCCCAAGGAAAATGGTACGATCCAAAGTTGGGTCGCCCCCAACCAAAGTCTAGTTTGGTAACTGGAAAACGCTGGCCGGAAGAGACAACCACTGCCACCTCGTCCTTGTGACTTGGTTTCCAGGAATAAATCTTGGACATGGCTTGTTGGGGACGATGTTTTTCAACCCAATCAATCAGCCCCCTAAAATGGTCCTCATTGGCAGCCCCCTGCACGCATGCATGTACAAGGTTTGCAATTCTAGAAAGCGGCAATGCCTTGAGTTCCCGAACAGTTGCCTCGATATATGGAACAGACAATACGTTTCCAAAGTAATTATCGCAATATGTTTCGTTAAAGCAATATTTTCGTCCGTTTACCACAATTCCCAGTTTGCATATTTTGTTGTCATTTTTGGCGCCTCTAGACAGTAATTTCCATAGCAAGGCACTGAAGGAGACCAGTTTGCTTCTTTTGCCTCCTGCCGAAAATTGGAGTCGGTTTATTTCATGGGCGGTGATGTGATAAATGCGGCTTTGGAGGTAACCAACTGGTGCAGGAGTATCTGCAGGAGGGAGGTGGAGGGAACTAGATGCGAGGAGAACGTACATGTTATGGATGGTAGCCTGTTGAGGGCAGTTGGTGGAGCGACGAGGGCTGAGTAGTGACCGGCGGTAGCATGGAGTAATATTGTTATGAATGGAGTTGGACCGGGTATGATCTGCCCATGCTACTAAAAACATGTTGATTGAATGAGCGTCCGCTACTCGATGATCAAAGCTGCATCCTATCACTAGTCCCCCGCACTTTACCTCTGTCACCTGCAGTCTATGTATTAGTACTGTATAGAAATATACGTACATAATATATATACATATTACATATACGTATATATATAATGCTCGAAAGTAGTGTTTGAGGAACGTCAGATGTATGCAGTCTTATCATATTCCTTAGTATAGAAAAAGGCTTCTGTGTATACAGGGGCGTAGCTATGTGTAATGTACTGGGGTGAATTGACCCCACTCAAATCATATATCTATGTAATATTCATTATAGTAAATAATTATTGACCCCACAAAATTATATATTTGACTCCATATTG
>JAUEJK010233574.1:0-10296 GCA_032274865.1 Eryngium alpinum
AACTGCTCCTGAGCTTAACTTGGAATCAGCTGGTGCACTATCTTGAATCTGCTGGTCACCAGCAGTTTACACCTTCACCAGCACCTTCGAGATTTTCCTGTTGTAACATTACCCTTCATGCATATGTGCACCTAATTCCCATTTGCTCAGTGTTGTCATAGCTAGACATAGTGAACATACGACATTGTAACTTACAACTATTACATTGTTACTTGAACACATATAATTTACAAATTGACTGAAATGAATATACTGAGTATTCTACCAGCAGTTTACTAATCTATACATCATCAAATTCTTATTACATGACTTATTCCTAACATAGGAAGACTCCATATGAAGTGATGAATGGAAGGAAGCCAAACATTAAGTACTTTCATGTTTTGGCTGTAAATATTTTGTGCTAAGAAATCATGGTGAAAATATAGGTAAGTTTGATTCTAAGGCTAATGAAGAGATACTTCTTGGCTATTCCTTATACTCTAAAGCTTATATAGTGTACATATTTAGATTACAAGTGGTGATTGAGTTAATACATGTATCATTTCATGATTATGTTATCTATGGTCTTGAAGATTAAGGATTTTATAAAGAATTGAGATTTTAAAATATAGACTGTGGAGAAGAGAATTTTTAAGTAAGCAGTGCAAGTGTATGTACTCTCTTCAATACTCCAACAGTAAATCATGAAGATCCTATTCAAGAAGAACATGAAGTTGGTGAAGTCAATGCAAATCCATCAGTGGAAGTTCATGGATTCGGGGAAGTTAACTCATACGGGGATGACTTATACGGGAAAAATTTATCAGGGGAAAGTCAACCTTGTAAGAATGGCTCAAATTTAGGGGGAGCTAAAGCATTAACTTAGTGGGAGCTAGAACTTATGGATCAAGAGGTGGCAACTCTCCAAGGAATATCTGGTCAAAAAAGCATCCAAGGGAGTTAATTATTGGTGATCCAAGCTCTAAGGTTCAAACAAGAAGAGCATCTTCAAATGAATGTTTATATGGTTATTTTTTGTCTCAAGTAGAGCCCCAAAATGTTGAAGAAGCTTTAAATTATGTTGATTGGATTCTTGTTATGCAAGAAGAGTTAAATCAGTTTGAAAGGAATAAAGTCTGGAGACTGGTGCCTAAACCGGATGACTATTATTGGCACTAAATGGGTATTTAGAAACAAACTTAATGAGTGTGGAACAATCACAAGGAATAAAGCTAGATTGGTTGCCAAAGGATATCTTTAAAAAGAAGGAATAGATTTTGATGGAACCTTTACTCTAGTTGCAGGATTGGAAGCAATAAGGATCTTTCTTGCTTATGCTGCTCACTCTGATTTCCATGTATATTAAATGGATGTAAAGGGTTGTGCAAATTGGAGGAAGAACTTTATGTTCAACAACCTCCAGGTTTTAGAAACTCAAGCTTTCCAAATCAAGTTTACAAACTAGATAAAGCTCTCCATGGATAGAAGCAAGCTTCAAGAGCTTGGTATTATACTTTGACAAAGTTCTTGCTGGACAATCATTTCACAAGGGGAGTTATTGATAAAGCATTCTTCTTTAGAAAACATCAAAGAAACTTAATATTTGTTCATATTTATGTTGATGATATAATTTTTGGCTCATCTAATGAAAAGCTTTATTAAAAATTTGCTATCCTAATGCAAATTAAATTTAAGATGCGTATGATAGGAGAGTTATCTTACTTTTTAGAACTTTAAATTAAGCAATCCCTGGATGGCACTTATATTCATCAGGAGAAATATGCTAAGGAATTACTCAAGAAGTATGATATGTAAGATTGTAAAGTTGCTAAAACTCCAATGTCAACAGCTGCTAAAATTGACCTTGATAAAGAAGAAAAGAGTTTTGATGCCAGATTGTATAGAGGGATGACTGTATCTCTTCTCTATCTTACTGCAAGTAGACCTGATATTATGTTAGCAACTTGTATTTGTGCAAGATATCAAACATATCCATAGGAGTCACATCTTATGTTGTTAAAAGATTTTTTGGTATTTCAAATGAACAATCTTGTTGGGATTTGGGTATCCTAGAGGAACTAGCTTTGATCTTGTCCGTTATTCTGATGTTGATTTTGGTGGAAGGAAAATTGATAGAAAGAGTACAATAGTTAGTTGTCAATTTCTTGGAGGAAAATTAGTCTCGTGGTTTAGTAAGAAACAACATTCAATCTTAACCCCAACTGCAAAAGCTGAATACATTGCAGCTGGGAGTTGTTGTGCCCTTATACACTGGATGAAAAATTAACTTTTGGATTATGGCTTCGATCTCAAGGGAATTCCTATCTTATATGATAATGCCAATGCTATTGTTATTACAGAATATCCTATTCAATTTTTAAGAACCAAGCACATTGACTTCAAGTTCCATTTCATAAGAGATGTGTTGAAGGGAACTATTGAGCTACATTTTATTCCAACACAAGATAAAATTGTTGATATCTTCACAAAGCCTTTGGATGAATCAACTTTCAATAAATTGGTAGGTGAGTCGGGTATGGTAAACCTGGCATCTTAAAACTCATTGTGTCAAGAATTATGTCTGCATATGTCAAGTCCTTTTACTAATGCATAATCTTGATAAGCTTCCATCTGTTTAAAACTATATATATATATATATATATATATATCAAACTTTAAAACATATTGAGTCGAATTTGTATGTTACTGATGATGATGTGCAAGAAATAGCATTTAAATAAGTGTTCATACTTGTATAGTTTAGAAAGAACACATAATGTAATAAGGACCTTGTAAACTCAATAGTATACAAGTGTCAAGTTGTAATCAGAATGCTAGAATAAGTCTTTCCATATTTTGTTAGACATCTAATCATCAAGAAAAGTCATTTGAAATGCTTGCTGAATCATCAGAGATCAAAGAATTCAAGTTCGGAAGTCATATGGGGATAGGAATATTTATCCCCGGACGAACATATTTCATCAGGGAAAGAAACCACCATACGGGGATAGAAGCCATGCACAAGGGGATAACTGTCACAGTTGAAATCATTGCAATTGTCTCTTAGCTTGGAGAGGAAGCCTCAATTCTGTTATGAAGATTCAGAATTTGGAAGGGAATTGGTGGTCCAAAGTATATATAACAATGGATGGTCTAGCCAAACAAGGAAAATGAATGAGGAGTGTAGTTTGTCATTTTCAAATGGTCCACACCATCCAGGGATAATTGAAGTGGTCCACACCATGAGGGGATAAACTGTACTTCAATTCTACTTGTATAAATAGCCATTTTGTACTAAGTATTTGAGAGAGTTCTTCAGAGAAAATATTTTATAGAGAGAAAAAGTTACTTAGCAAGAATTAGTAGCTTTTAATTGAAATAGATTTAGAGAGTAGTTTCAGAAGCTTGCTTTGTAATCTAGAGTTGAATATTGTTATGCAGATTTGTAGCTAGGAAATAAAATATGCTTATCCTAGAAAACCTTTCAAAGTGTTAATTGAAATTAAGCTTTGATATTTCTGGTGTTGTTTTCTGTTTAAATTGTGTTCATTGTATCTTAGTTGTTTAATCTTCTTCAAATTGTTAATCAGTAAGTTTTTGCAAGTTTTATGCAGAAAAAGTTGTATAGTTTTGTATTCACCCCCCTCTACAAAACTACTGTTATTTATTGTTTCTAACAATTGGTATCAGAGCATGATTGCTAAAGTAATTGCTTGAAAAGATCTTGAAAATGTCGGCTTATTCAAACAAGGTACCATTCCTTGAGAAAGGAAAATATTTCATCTGGAAGCAGAAATTATCTGTGATGGATCTTATGGCTTCTAGCCTAGTAGATACCCATCTCCTCCTGGTAATAGGATGTTCAGGGTTCGAGTCTCGGTGGAGACTTGGGGTGCGTGAGTATTTAAATTTTGAAACTGACCGATACCAAAAAAAATTATCTATGATGGTATAGCTGCAGTAATAGAGAATAAGGTGCAAATGCTTATTCAAAGTTGTGAATGGTTTCTTCATAAACCTAGTGAAACTCTCAATGATATCTTCAACAGATTGAACAAGTTAATCAATGACTTGAGAGCTCATGGAAGAGAATATGAAAAGAAGGACATCAACAAAAAATTCATGAGAGCTTTACCTCAAGGTTGGGAATAAATTTTTTTGGCTATAAGAGAAGCAAGAGATTTGAAGACTATGACTCTTGAAGATTTATTTGGAAATCTTCAATCTCATGAGATGGAGGTCAAGCAAAAGCAAGATATGATGAATGATACAAAGAAGATCAAGTATGTTGCCCTCATGGTACAAAGGAAATACAAACCTAATTTTGAGCCAAGCAGTTTTATGAAAAACAAAGTTGTTGATGAATGTGAAGATGCATCAAGGGATGAGGAAACTGAAGGTAAAAATGGTGATGTGCTATACTGTTGATGAGTTGGAAGCAATGGATGATGAGTCAGTAGCTTATCTGGTAAAAAGTTTTTCTAAATTGAAGCTGGGAAAACCAATAGGAGCAAAGAAGTCCTTTGTGAAAACTAGAAGTGATTCCAAGAATTGATTGAAAAATACAAAATCAAATGCGACAAGTGTAATGTTCTAGGTCATTTTACAAATGAGTGTAGATCAAAGGAAAGCAACAAATGAAATAGCAAGGAGGATGAAGCTGCCTACTATAAGAAAAAGTTTTGTGATCTCCTCAATTCCAAGAAGAAAGGGAAAGCTCTTGTAGCAGAAGGCAAGGATCAGATTGAAAGTGATGATGAAGATGAACAAAGAGCTGAGTAAAACAATTTGGCTATAATGGAGACTGACTCTAAGGAAGGAGGAAACTCTAAGGTACTAGTTGACATTTCCCTTGACATGACTAAAACTGATTGCTTAATAACCATAAAAGAAATGTCAAATGAAATTAATGATTTGTACAAAACCTTAAAAAGTGCCTTGACATAAACTGAGAGGGTTCAACAAATCAATGATAATCTAATTAGGATTAACATGTTGGAGGAGAAGCTATCAAGTTACAAATATCTAAAGAATGAATTATTTGTAATTAAGAATAAACTTGAATGTTATCCCATGGATTCTAGCCTAGTGGATACCCCTCTCCTCCTAGTAATAGAAGGTGCAGGGTTCAAGTCTGGGTGGAGACTCTGGGTGCATGAGTATTTAAAATTTTGAAATTGACCGATACCAAAAATAAACTTGAATGTTTTGAGATAAGAGAATCATGGTACAAAGAAAAATATGAAAAAGAAAAGTAAATTACCAATGATTGGCTCAACTCCTCTAGAACTATTGTTAATCAAAATAAGGATCTAATCATTGCTAGAAGTAATGGAATAGGTTTTAAAAAGTTTGCCTCCAATAAATCTAAAATTACTGATCTAAGTACCGAAGGCATCCGTAAGATCACTGATGTGTTTGTTAAGTCTACATATAAACAAGGATCATGCTCTCAAAAAATTGTAAATTCAATCAAGCAAGAAGAAAATATTAATCTGGTTGAAGGAATAAAAGATCTGGTTAAAGGAATAAAAGCCTTCAACTATGAGAAAGTTGAAGGAGATTTTGTGTTTCTAATGGTTCTAGTTCATACAGGGATATAAACACATCAGGGGATTTCACTACAAGGGATGAAATAACTATTAAAACATCAGTTACTTCATATACCTCCAAGTCATATTCCAATAATTCCAAAGGAAAAAGGCACCAGAATGCAAACCTTGGAGTAAACAACCAATTATGTTTTATTCCAAATGCTCGTAGAAAGACTTGTTGGAATTGTGGTTGTGGAAATCATTTGTCCTTTAAGTGTCCTAAGAACATTGATACTAGAAAGGAATAAAACTCCTCAGTAAAAACTCTCAAAACAAACAGGATCAATGATGTAAAGAAACATCCAATCATAGAGGCTCCTAAATCTATGAGAGAAATATAAATTAACATGTAAAAAGAATTGATACAAATTCCCCTGATATATCTAAAACTGCAATATCAAGACTTGTAGTTAAATCTATGGTATCCAAACTTGTTTGGGTGCCTAAGAAGACTTAATCCTTTTACAGGAATAAGACAAGGGCAACCAACTATGGATCTTGGATAGTGGTTGCTCAAGGCACATGACTGGAGACATTGGTTTGCTTAAGGATTTCAATGCTCAGGATAGTCCAGTTATTTCCTTTGGAGATGACAACAAAGGTTTCACTAAAGGATGTGGTTTTGTTTCTTGTGGAGGTGTTTTACTTGAAGGAGTAGCTCTTGTTGAAGGACTTAAGCACAACCTGCTTAGTGTCAGTTAATTAGGAGATAAAGGGTTTGATGCTATTTTCAACAGTGAAGGATTTAAGATTATGGATCAAGGGAATGGAAATGTTATTTTGACTGCTATGAGAAAAGGAAATATTTATGTTGCTAATTTTGTATCAGCAAATGGTGAAACATATCTCTATAGCAAAGCATCATCATAGGACAGATGGTTACGGCATAAGAAGTTATCTCACTTGAACTTCAAGATAATAAATCATTTGGTGAAAATAGAGCTTGTAACTGGACTTTTAGAATTTTATCAAGATAATCTTTGTGGATCTTGCCAACATGGCAAGATGAAGAAGACATCATTCCAAAGCAAAACTGAAATGAATATAAAGCAACCTATGCATCTTCTGCATATAGATTTATTTGATCCTGTTAATGTGATGTCAGTTAGCAAAGAGAAGTATTGTTTGGTGATTGTTGATGACTATTCAAGGTATACATGGGTGATATTCCAACATTCCAAGGACGAAGTAATTCAACAAGTGATTGAGTATATCAAAAGAGTTGAGAATGAATCTGACTTGAAAGTGAAGTGCTTGAGAAGTGATAATGGAATCAAGAGATCTGTTATTCAAGAATTCTATAAGGGCAAAGGTGTTAATCAAGATTTCTCAGCTCCTATATTTCCTCAGCAGAATGGAGTTGTTGAAATAAAGAATAGAACCTTAATTGAAGCAGCAAGGGCAATGCATCAAATGAAAATTCAAATTCTGAGGATGGATCAAATTAAGGGGGCGCTTTAGAATGAAGTCCTAGCACTAATCAAGGGGGAGTTTCTTCATTGGTAAATAGAGAAAGAGAAAATGTTTGGTCAAAGGCTCATCCAAAAGAATTAATAATTAGTGATCCTAATGCAAAAGTTTGAACAAAGAAAGAAACTGCAAATGAATGTCTATTTTCCTGTTTTCTGTGTCAAATGTAGCCCAAGAAAGTTAAAGAATCTCTTGATGATGCTGACTGGATATTAGCCATGCAAGAAGAAATTAACCAATTTGAAAGAAATGGTGTCTGGAAGCTTGCACCAAAGCCAAATGGAAGAGTTATCATTGGAACCAAATGGGTGTTTAGAAACAAACTTGATGAAGCTGGAGTTGTCACAAGAAATAAAGAAAGACTTGTGGCCAGAGGTTATTGGCAAGCTGAGGGAATTGATTTCGATGAAACATTTGCCCCAGGTACTAGACTTGAGGCTATCAGGTTTTTACTTGATGTTGTTGCACATTCCAACTTCAAAGTATATCAAATAGATGTGAAAAGTGTTTTTCTTAATGGAAAGTTGGAAGAAGAAGTTTATGTCCAACAGCCTCCAAGTTTTGAGAATCCTAAGTTACCTGATCATATCTTCAAGCTTGACAAAGCTCTATATGAATTGAAGCAAGCTCCAAGAGCTTGGTATGATACCTTAGCAAAGTTTTTAATTGAAAATGGATTCACAAGGAAGTTCTTGACAAGACTTTGTTCTTCAGAAAACACAAGGAAAATATCATTTTGGTTCAGATCTATGTGGATGATATAATTTTTGGTTCCACTGATGAAATGTTGTGTAAAAGATTCTCAAAGCTTATGCAAAACAAGTTTGAAATGAGCATGATAGGGGAATTATCATATTTCTTAGGATTGTAAATCAAGCCATCCCCTGATGGTATATTCATACATTTGGGGAAGTATGCAAGGAACTTCTTAAGAAATTAGATATGTCTGATTGCAAGGTAGCCAAAACTCCAATGTCTAATACTGTCAAAATTGATCCAGATAAAGAAGGAAAGGATGTAGATCCCAAGGAATTAGGAGAATTATTGGTTCTTTGCTCTATCTCACTGCTAGCAGGCTTGATATCATGTGCTACCTACTTGTGTGCAAGATATCAAGCTTGTCCCAAAGAATCTCATTTGGCTGTTGTGACGAGGATTTTAAGGTTTAACAAAGGAACACTGCTCTTTGGTTTATGTTATCCAATTGGTCCAGGTTTTAAGTTGGTTGGCTTTTCTGATGCTGATTTTGGAGGATGCAAGATTGACGGAAAATGCACAAGTGGTAGCTGTCAATTTCTTGGAGGAAGGCTTGTGTCATGGTTCAACAAGAAACAACATTTAATTTCAACCTCTAAAGCTGAAGCATAATACATTGTTGTAGGTAGTTGCTGTGCACAGATCTTATGGATGAAGAATCAATTAGTGGACTATGGTTTTAATCTCAGAGCAATTCTAATCTTCTGTGACAACACTAGTGCAATTGCCATAGCTGAGAATCCTATGCTTCATTTCAAGAACAAAACACATTGAGATTAGGTAGCACTTTATCAGAGAGCATGTAGTTAGTGAAAATATTAAACTGCATTTTGTTCCCACTAATGAACAGATTGCATACATCTTCACAAAAGCTCTTGATGAAGCCAAATTTATCACGTTGGTTGTTGAGTTAGGAATAATCAATATGGGGTGAAGTATGAATGCTTTAATGTAACTTGTAAAGTTTGTTCCATAATAACTTGTTGCTTTTTCTGATTCCCTGACATCATTTATCTATGAATATCTTTCTTGTGTAAGATGATTAAGTTTAGCTAAATGAAGCTTGTTAAATCAAAACATATTGTTTACATAGAGAATGATTGAAATTAATTGCATGATTACTTCTTGACCATGTTTTTATTAGGTTAGAAGATAGACACTCTTATCCCCACATGATGTTACTTTATACCCATATGGTGAAATTCCATCCGTAAGGATTATCCCCGTACATGGATATCCATCCCCGTACGTGGATATCCATCCCCGTACATGGTTATTGTTCTCATAAGGGTGTAACTGTAACTAATAGTTATCTTATCACTTAACATTGCAATTCAATTGTGTAAGGGGATAACAAGCATATAAATTGATTTTACTTTACTCTTTTCCCCTTACATGATTAACATTGCAAAAACTACTCAAACCTAACTTCTCTCAAAGCGATTTCAGTCAATTTTCATCTAACCAAACTTGAACAAATGGCTCCTCCTCAATTTCAAATTATTGTTCTAGTTTAAAGGTTCCAACCAACAATTATGTTGGGTTTTTTAATGTTTCTGAAGCACCTAATTGTGTGAAGGTAGTGATGGAGTATCTTCTCAGGTCTCCTTATAATAAGGCAATCTTCACTGCTCCAACTCTCTTCAAGAACACTCTTCATCAGTTCTGGACTTCTGCAAATCTCCTTACTGGAGATGATGGGGTAAAAATTGCTTTCATTTCATTTTCAATTCAATATCATGAAGGTTTAATTACCCTTAGAACTGTGAATGAAGCTCTAGGATTGCCTGTAGATAATTTTGTCTAAGTTCCCAAGGATAGTGAATTAATCAATTTTCTGACTGAGAAAGGTTATTTGACTAATGATGCTGAGAATGTGAAGTTTACGAACTTAAAAAGAGTCAATTGTAACCCAGAAATATCTTACCTGTGTGACACCATTACCAAAGCTTTTTCTGGCAAATGCTCAAATTATGATACTATCTTTAACCCTTAAGATTGTTTACTCCATGTTTAACAATGTCAACTTTGATATTGGAAAACTAATCTTTGATGATCTTGTAAACAAGTTAAATGCCAAAAGTGATAGGTCCAAAGAAGTTTATTATGCTAGATTTATCCAAATGATTGTTGACCATCAATTGCCTAAAATTGTCAATCCTGAGATAAGTGATAGAAATAAGGATCTTCTCACCATATCTTGCTATTATCATACTAGCTGTTCACATAAATTATGAAATCTTGCAAGTGCAAGGATCCCGCAATCCTTTCTCCACACATGGTACCGGTAACTTCTCAACCTTCTTCTTCTTCTTCTTCTATTCCTACATCTATAAGTTAAGACACCACCAATCTTGACTCTACCCTTGATGTGTTAGGGTATACTGAACTATTCGTTTGGAGTATATTTTATTTCTGACCATTATTGATGAGAATCATTTATATGTTTGTCTGATATTATATATTGTAAACAATCTAGTGTCAAATGGGGCAC
>JAUEJK010233680.1:0-16556 GCA_032274865.1 Eryngium alpinum
AAGTGATCTGTTTGGAGGACCCATATTTTGAGGGCGTTCATTGCCTTCTCGATGAGCAACTGCTGCGGTAATGGTGGGGAAAGTTTTTTTTCTCTCTTCATTTATCAGACAGATTTCTAGGTCTTATAACAAACAGATAACTCATCATAAGAAATAGGATTTTCACGGGCTCTAATTGCAGCAGCGATATTTGTATATTCAGATCATAGGCCACTCAGTATCTTAATTACAAGTTCAGAATTTGAGACCGGCGAGCCAGCAATGGAGAGTTCATCTGTGATAGCACGAATCTGTCGAAGATATTCAGCGACCGATTTTGTATCTTTGGACAGCCTGCTTAATTGATCTCTTAAGCTAAGAATACGAGTGTGAGAGTTGTTGGCATATGATGTGTGTAAAGAGTCCCAGGCTGTTTTGGAAGAGGTGGCAGTAGCTACAACTGATGCCAGTGTAGGATCTACATATGCTAATAGAGTATTTTGAATTAGTTTATCTTGTCTAAACCACACTTTATATGATGGGTTTGGGACTTGCTTATCATTTTCAGTGATAGTGGAAGATGGAGGAGTGATGGAGCCATCAAGATAACCAAATAGATCGTGCCCATGAAGGAGAAGCTCGAATTGAACTTTCCATGTGGTAAACTTATTGCTGCCAGAAAGTTTTATGGGTAACTGAGAAGCATGATTAAATTGAATCAATTGTGCAGTAGCATTGGTGGAGGTTCCATCGGAATTGAGAACAAGAGCAGATGAAGTAGCCATTTGAGAATGACAAGGAACAAGGTGTGTTTGAGGTTGTAGGATCGTTAATACGTTGTTAGACTGTCACAGGCTCTGATACCATGAAAGGGAGTTAAAGAGAGTATAAAAATGTATCTGCTTTGATATCTCAAATGAATACAAATGGTAAGATATAAATATACAACAAGTCACAACTAACTGACCTATTTCTATGTTACATCTTGATAAGGATTGACTTCTTAAACAGTTACATATCTAATCTATGTATAACTGAATCACATTTGAATATATACAGATAAGTTATAAATAGGGTCAGTAGGGTCAGTATCAGTAGAGTCATGTCTTTATTAAGATGAAGCTTGACTAATTTCGAGGCTTGTATTTTTAATGGCCAGTTCCATAATGGTGTATTTTTTACAAGTAAGAGTTTAAAATTTTATTTTATTAAATATAATTTGGATAAATTAATAATATTAATAAAATAGATAATATACATATATAATTTTATTTTATTTCTATTATTCACTATTTTTTAAAAACATATCTTGTTTAATTAATATTATAAATAATAATATAGTAACACAAATATTATAATAATATACAAAAAAATTATAAATATTATAGTTAAACTAATAAAAATTCAGGACCATAATACAAATATGTAACAATTGGAAAAGTAATTTTATTGCATATAGCGTATTCAATTTAGTTAATATAATAAATATACCGAATTAGCTTTAGTCAAAAGATTAGTAAAAGCTGAATTACATAGAAAGTTAAGGTATATATGTAATTACACAGGAAGTTAAGGTATATATGTTGAAAATACATGCGATCCATTTAGTCTAATAATTGAACATTTTAAGATTTTAAATGAAATATTTCTAATAGTATAATAATAGCTTTACGTATTCATTTCTGAGACTCTCTAGCTTTTACTTTTAGCAGGATTGTATCGATCCATGATCCTCTCTCTCTAGCTCATCAAGTGACTAAGATTGGTAAACTACTTAAGGGTGTTTGCGTTTGATTATAAGCGACTTAGAAGTGGAAAAATAAAAAACAATACGAGGGGTGCTTATTTTTTCCCACTTATAAACAAGCTTATAATCATACACAAACAGCCCCTAAGAAACTTGCGTGCCATTCAGACTGCTGCTTTTAGGGGTTCTGATCACAATTGTTCTTCCACTGTTACTTGAGTTGATACACATGCAGCAAAGAAAAGCCCTATCTTTCCCTCAGACAATTGAATTTAGGAGGATATGGTGTGAACATGAGGCCAACAAGAGAGTGTGTTATTTATTCTGTTTTGCATTAGACAGCATTTTAGTATCTGCATGTGCACTCCATCTAGATTGCATAGATATGAACCTTCTCCGTTGGCCTTCATCCTCATGAAAAATCATTAACTATAGTAACGGAAATATTTCTGGATTTTAAAAGTTAGTTTCACTCAATTGATTGTTTGGACCCGAGCCGGGACCTCAACAGTTGTTGCATGGATGGGCTAGGAAGTTATAAGCCCAAAAAGAATAAAGTGATAAGATTGTAAAATAAAAAGTCCAAAAACAACATTAGATACTACGTTCTCAAAATAAGAAATAAGTAATGGGCTTCATAAAAAGATAATAGAGGATAATAATAAACTAAGAAAAAAGAAAGCCCAAAGCCCACTAAATTATTAAACGACCAATCCAATCTACACACGTGGCAACTAAACCTACTGTAGTCGCCTATAAATACCAAACAAGGAAAGAAAATTATGTACTTTTCACATATTGTTATGCTGCTCAAATTTCATATTTTCTCTTTTTAAGATTTCGGTGAACTTATTCTCACATCGGAGAAGTTTCGGTGTCACCGGCACCGGAATCCTGGTATAGTGACGCTTGTTGACTGTGCAGGCAAAGGCGGAAAGGAAGCTCGTAGCCTGTACTAATCATTTGGCACTAGAAGTGGTCTTGAGCCACACCTATAAAATTGATAAGAATGGAAAGTCCGTTGAAACGACATCATAAAAAATTGGAAAGGGTCGTACACCAATCATCCTCTGCTGATATGTATTGCACTCCTGCACGAGACAATATAGCGACAAGGCTAAATTTTGAAAATTTCCAGAATACAAAGACGGTGGAAATATATAAACAAAACTCCAAGAGCACTTTAGGTAAGGACATTTTGAGTAAGGAGGAGAATGTACCAAAATTTTAAAAGAAAGGCTTGCAAGTGAGTGAGGCTCGTTTTCTACTGGAGAAAAGAAAATGAGTGGCAAAAACAAAGGAGGTGGAACAACCAAGTTTGGAGCCAGTACTTACAGAAGTGGAAGCATTGAAAGCCTATCAAGCAGCACTGAAAGAAAATATTGAAGCTACAGTGAAGAAATTAGAAGAGGAGTTACGAGAAATTCAACAAGGTCCAGATGATAGTACTGAGTATCAAACTTTCGATAGTACAACATCCCATGTGCATTCACCTGAGAAAAAGAAGAAGAAAAAAGAAAATAAAAAGTTTAAAAGGTGAACAAAAGAAAGAGAAGTCATCTGAGTTGCTGCAATTAAAAGAAGATCTGACCATGGTAAAATAATTTATAGCAGCACCAAAAGGCATAGCAGAAAGCGAGCCTTTATCTGAAGCAATAGAGAAAACACCAGTTAATCACCAATTACGAGTCTTACAACCTAATCCTTTTGATGGATCAATAGATCTCGAAGATTATTTAGAAATGTTTAATTGTAGAATGAACTTTTATAGTCATAACGATGTGTTGTTTCCCACTTGCCTACAAGGAAGTGCAAGAAAGTGGTATCATAAGCTTAAGCCGAGGTCAATCGACTCATGGCAGACTTAACAGTCCAATTTAAGATGAGGCGGTCCAGTAATCTGGAGGATGGTAAGGAATTGTGTGCCCTAATGCAGGTGCGTCAAAGAAGAGGTGAGACATTACGAGAATATATTGCTCGTTTTTGTCAAGATTGTGTTGATATACCATATTTCATTGAGGGCGTGACAGTTATTTCAGTGGGCAACGATATTGATCCCGAAAGATATAGTGCAATTATTGAGGAATATCTGAACAAAATGACCTCAAACATTACGAGTTGCGTTCCAAATATTGGAGCATAGACTCAACATACAAGAGGCCGCTAGGAGTATAAGGCCACGACCTACCAGGGGAAATGATAGATTGGAATGGAAACGAGATGAGCCAAAGAAAGAACGGAAAGGCCAAGAAAATCAAGAACGACCACGATTTCGGTCAGATGACGAGTTTACAGAACTCAATACCACAAGAATGAAAGTACTTAAGTATCTACAAAAAGATCCTTCATATCAAGCTCCACGACTAATGAATCCAGACAGGAAGATAAATACCTAAAAATACTGCGAGCATCACAAAGACTACGAGCATAAAATATAAAGATATAATCAGTTACGAGAGTTAATTGAAAGGAAGATCCAAGGAGGAGAACTTAAACAGTTCATGTAGCAAGTTCCTCGTATTTCAGCCATTAAGGTTGGGGCATATTACAACTAGATAGATGCCACTTTTGGAGGGCATGTTGGATGAGGATTTTCAAAGAATAGCAAAAAGAGCTATGCTCGTCAAGTGCACAATGTTGACATATGACCAATAAAGAGAGCACGATCATCTGTCATGATATTCTTTTCTAGTAAAGATTATCACACTGATCTTTTGGAGCCACATGATGATGTTTTGGTAGTAATGACATGTGTTGGGAGAAATAAGGTGCAAAAGATACTGATAGACAATGGGAGTTCTGTAGATATTTTATTTCTTCATGCATATGATAGAATGGATCTTGATGGATATAAGCATGACTTGAGCACAGAGTGCACATTATATGCCTTCAACGGCCAACCAGTTAACAGTATTGGTACAATCGATCTGCCAGTCGTTTTTTGTTCTTGCCATATATGTACAATGCAATCCTTGGAAGAACTACCCTAATACAACTGGGAGCAGTCACATCCATTCCACATTTAAAAATGAATTTTTTCACAGAAACAGGAGTTGGAGAAATGAGGGGAGATCAAGCAATAGCTCATACATGCTATATAACGACCTTGCAAGCTAATGACAAAGGCAAGACGGCGTGTCATCAAATTCATTTATAATTGGAGGAGTTTGGGGAAGATAAAAACAATGAGAAGAAAGCAGCACCAGCAGAACAACTTCAGGAGGTCGTAATCAATGATCGTTTTCCTGAGAAGAAGTTTATTATCGCAATAAAAATAGTGGATAAAATAAGGGAGGCATTGGTAAGATTACTAAACGAGTACATGGATATTTTCGCATAGAGCCCAAAAGAAATGCCAGGAATATCTCAAGAGGTCGCAGTCCATAGATTGGGGATTGATGCAGCTCAAACTCAAGTACGACAAAAAAGACGACATTGTTCTATTGAAAAGCAATGAGCAATTGAAAAAGAAGTACAAAAATTATTGGATGTCAAATTTATCAAAGAAATATAGTTTACATAGTGGGTCGCTAATGTTATTATGGTAAACAAAAGCCGACAGTAAGAATTCATGAATTAGAAGTCATTCACTTCTTTATGGAGATGATCGTGTTCCGTTTTGCAGTACCAAGAATTTTGGTGTCAAATAATGGGGCTCAATTCGTGGGACAACAAGTGGAAGCCACTTTAGATGAATTACAAGTTAAACACATCAAGTCTTCGGTTGCTTATCCATAGTCAAACGGACAAGCATAAGTTTCTAACATGACCATACTCAATGGCCTCATAAGACGAGTTTGGGAAGAAAGTCTAAGTGGGTGGAAGATTTGCCCAATAACTTATGGTCATATCGTACGACTCCGCGAACTTCTACTGGAGAAACCCCTTTTAAATTGGCTTATGGGCTAGGAAGTTATAATCGCCAAAAGAATAAAGTGATAAGATTGTAAAATAAATAGTCCAAAACAACATTAGATACTAAGTTCTTAAAATAAGAAATAAGTAATTGGGTTCATAAAAGGAGAATATAGGATAAAAATAAACTAAGAAGAAAGAAAGCCCAAAGCCCACTAAATTATTAAACAACCAATTCGAGCTAGACGCGTGGCAACTAAACCTATCGAAGTCGCCTAAAAATACCAAACAAGGAAAATAAATCACGTACGCACTTTTCACATATTGTTATGCTGCTCAAATTTCATATTTTCTCTCTCTAAGATTTCGGTGAACTTATTCTCACGCCGGAGAGGTTCCGGTGTCACCGGCACCGGAATCCTGGTAGTGACGTTTGTTGACTGTGCAGGTAAAGACGGAAAGGGAAGCTCGTAGCATGTACTCATTATTTAGCGCTAGAAGTGATCTTGAGTCACGCCTATAAAATTGATATGAACAAGTCCGTTGAAATGGCATCATAAAAAGTTGGAAAGGGTCATACACCAATCATCCTCTGCTGATATATTTGTGCTCCTGCATGACACAATATAGCGACAAGACTGAATTTTAAAAATTTTCAGAATACAAAGACGGTGGAAATGTATAAACAAAACTCCAAGAGCACTATAGGCAATGACATTTTGAGTAAGGAGGAGAATGTACCAAAATTTCAAAAGAAAAGCTTGCAAGAGAGTGATGCTCGTTTTCTACTGGAGAAAAGAAAATGAGAGGCGAAAACAAAGAAGGTGGAACAACCAAGTTTGGAGCCAGTACTTGTAGAAGTGGAAGCATTGAAAGACTATCAAGCATCACTGAAAGAAAAAATTGAAGCTCAACGAGCAGTAAAGAAATTAGAAGGGTCTTCATCATGATTTTTTTTAAAGAAAAGCAACGAAAATATTCTTAAATTTGACAAGTTATATCATCCAACCAATAATGTCTACCTCACCGGAACCTCAAGCGTTGTTGATAGTGGCACTCACTACTACATTTTTGAGTTTAGGTGATGCTATTTTCATAGTGATTTTTTAAAAACGTTAAACAAGTGAATATTAACATAGCACATGTCTTATCAGATATTACTATTTTAGATAGAAGTTAAAAATTTGAAAAAATTACTTAGATCGTATTTAATTTAACGAGTGCTATGCAAGTAAACAGTTATATAGCGCTTTTAAAGTAGTGATTATTTAGTTTCGCTCCAAAATGTTGCTAGTTGATATATTAGATCCGGAACCTTCTTTGTTAGTTATCATCTTGGAAATATTTAAAACAAAAAATTAAAAATGAAGAACATTTGCGCGATGAGATGATATTGTTTACATATTCTTTTATAGTCCAAAAATGATTTCGACTACAACAACCAAAAGTAAAGGTAAAAATAGTTATACCATAATAATACATATTCCTAACTGATCATATAGTAATTATCAATTAATAAGAATTTTGAAACATTGTTTTTATTTATTTGATCTGTATGCACTCCGTGGATATTGCTTGAATCCTGAAACTTCAACATTAGTCTTCGTCACGAGAAATCTTAAATAATAGTAATAGAAGCATTCCTAGATTAGATAAATTATTTCACCAATCAATTATGTTAACTCTAATAGAGGACCACAAACGTTGTTTGTATAACATTTTTTAGATCCACTCCAAAATATTGTTAGTTGATATTTTGGATTTGCATGCACTCCTTCAACACTGTTGGGTCCTGAACCTTGTCCATTAGTTATCATCCATGAAACATTTTAAGAGAAATTAAGTGATGAAATGATATTGTTCACATGTCCTTTTATAGTCCAACAATAGATTTTAACTTTGATAATTAATAAGAAAAATGATGAAAATGGTTATACCTCTACAACACATATTCTTAACTAATATACATATGACCAATTAATGCAAAATGTTAAAACATTGTTAGTTGCTTCGTTTGATCAGTGTGCACTTCGTGAAGACTGTGTGAATCCTAAAGCTTTTCCTGTATCACTCTTCATCCTGAAATTTTTTGAAGAATAATTGAGGATAAAACATAGTTGAATAATAAAACGGAAATACTTTTGTCCTTCTATAACCCACACAATATATTTGGACACTCACCAATACTAGATGCAAAATGAAAAAATATAAAAAAAAGATATATTATAATACTTTTTACTAAGTAACTTATTATTTACCATTTACAAGAATTATTAATGTTTTAACTTATTATAATTTTCATTTTATGGTATAAAAAACCTATCAAAATATTAGAGCCAAACCAATTATAACGCAAATACTTCATGCATATCTGAATCAGGAGCGAGGTAGAATTTAGTGCAAGTTAATTGTAGACGTTTAAAGATTTAAACTAAAATAAATTGCATAAATATCAAATAATAAAGAAACTAAAGTAGAGTTAGAGATATCAAACTATATATATTAAAAATTACATCCATTTATCTTATAAGTTGATAGTTTAGGTATTTGACCCTTACATTTATGGATTATAGGATAAGCAAAATAACTACAATTATATTTTGTAAATATTAAAATAAAAGCCTAATCGAAACCAACATTGAAATATTTGATATGAAACAATCATAATAATTTTTATAATTATTCTAATCAAAGTTTTGATCAGAAGCCAACATTGAAAATTTTTGGAGGATAAATTTAATCAAAATTGTTCAACACTATGTTGTCTAGCATAATTATTTTAAAAATCGTACCATCATATATGATAATTCGTACTACATAATATAGAATTAAAATAATTTCCAGAAGACTCATTTTTGAAAGGATAAAATAAGAGAGACGTTAAGAATGAAATGTGAGGGGAACTTTCCATATATATTTTTGGTTCAATATTCTAATTAATGTGGTGAGAGTTTCATACCTAATAGAACTAAAACATGCAACGATAGTAATGAAGATATGTCTAGATTGGATAATTATTTCACCTATTCAATTATATCTACCATAAATTGGACTTCTACATTCAATGCAAATTCTATTCGGAAACACTTCTCTATGAGCACTCTGTGTAGACTGTGTCAATGCCGAACTTTCTCCAACGGCCTTCATCCATGAAAATTATAAATTATTATAATGAAAATATTATTAGATTTGATAAATTATTCTATCTAATTGATTATTTCCACGGGACTATTGTCGTTTTTGGTACTGCATTGTTTAGTTCCCCTCCAAAATATTACCAGTTGATACGTTAGATCTGTATGAAATCCCTTGAGACTGTTAGGATCTTGAACCTTCTCCATTAATTATCATCCTAAAAATATTTTAAGAATAATACGAAGGCCTGTTAAAAATGATGTGAAATAATGATGAAGATGTCCCCATAGTAGTACTAGAATAATTGCTCAAACACTTGTATAAATTTACTAAGAGCATGTAATAGAATAAATCACATCCAAGAAGAAAAGCTACATCAGAGTAAAAAATTCATCAGGCAACAAATAAGTTAGGGGAAAATAACACTGCCAGGGAAGCATTTGTTTATCAGGGGAGTTTTCTACTTCATGGGAGAAATAAAGCATCAGGTAATCAAATAACATCATGGGAGAAACTCACTTCTCAATGGAATGCATTGGATCAGGTAACAATTCAAGTTTTCTGATGATCAAGATAGCCGTAGCACAATAATTATTTATGGTGAATGGAGCATCAATTCTGTTGAAGAAATTGTAAAAATTTGGAAGGAAACTTGTGGTCTAGAATACAGGTGTCAACAATTGTTTAGCCAAACAAGGAAAGAGAGAATAAGGAGTGCAAAATGTCACCATCAAGTAGTCTACACTACAAGATAAATTGGCTGAGATAATAGAGCATGCCTTGCACATGTCAGGGGACAAATACCTTCTCTATTTGTTTTTTGTATAAATAGACTTAATTTTATTCTGAACAAGTGCGAATTTTCCAAGCAAGAGTGACTAGTTTTATATTGCGAAAAAAATACAGAGAGTTTGGGTAGCTTGCTAAGATTATTGTGAAGTTGTTTTATATATATATTGTAGTTAGGAAAGCAAATTTGTTTATCCTAGAAAACCTTCAAAGTTTTAATGAAAGTTAAACTTTGATATTCCTTTGTGTTCTTAATTCTGCAATCTTATATTGTGTTTCCAGCATTATAATTGGTTAGATATTTTTTTGTTTGATTTCATAAGCGAAATTTGAAAAAAATTATAATTGTTGTTGAGATTTGAATTCACCCCGCTCTACAAATCTCTATAGTAGGTTCATTGTATTTAACAACACCAATTAAATAATGAAATGATATTGTTCAGATGTCCTTTTATAGTGAAAAAATAGATTTCGACTATTATAATCAGAAGTAAAAGGATAAAACCGTTATATCACTATAATATGTATTCCTAATTATTTACTAATTATAAATTAATTATAATTATTAAAAAATATATATAATTTATTTTAATTGTGTGTATTTTATGAAGACTGCGTGGATTTAAAAATTTCACCATCAGCCTTCATCATTAAAAATATACAAGAATAATAACAAAAACAGTCTTAGATTATATAAGTTGTATCAGCCAATTAACTATTTTCACTTCAACTAGACCATTTGTTTTAATCATAAGAAATCTTTAAAAATTATAACGGAAACATTCCAAGATTGGGATAAATTGTTTCATCCAATCGATTATGTTCACCCCAACGGGACCTCATGTGTTGTTGGCGTTGGTGTTGGCATAGTTTAGTTCTCTTCAAAACAAAACTAGTTGACACATTATATTTGTCTGCACCTTGAGACTACTGTAATCCCAAACCTTCTCCGTTAGTTATGATAGTGAAAATATTTAAGAAAAATTAATGATGAAGAATAATTGAAAAAGAAATTATAATATTTACATTTTCTTTTATAGTTTAAAATTAGATTTTAACTAGTAAATAAAATAAAAAATGGCAAAAATGGTTATTCCACCATAATATGTATGCCTAAGTAATTTATTAACTATAAATTGGTGAGAACTATTAAAGAATATTAATTGATTGATATTCGATCTGTGTACACTTCGTAGAGAGTGTGTGGATCCTGAAATTTTACCATCAGTTTTCATCATAAAAAAACTTGAAAAATTGTAATGGAAACATTCCTGGATTGGATAAGTTGTTTCACCAAATTAATTATGTTCACCCCAACCGGACCTCAAGTATTGTTGGTGTTGGCATTGTTTAGTCCCCTTCAAAATAATAAAGTTGATACATTATATCTATCTGCACCTTGAGACTACTGTAATCATGAACCTTCCCGTTAGTTTTGATCGTGAAAATATATGAGAAAAAAATTAATGATGAAGAATAATTGAAATAGAAATAATAATGTTCACATTTCCTTTTACGGTTCGAAAATAGATTCTGACTATAATAAAAAAGAGAAAAAATTACAAAAATGGTTATTCCACCATAATACTTATGCCTAAGTAATTTACTAATTATAATATATGAGAATTGTTAAAGAATGTTAATTGATTTATTTGATCTGTGTGCACTCCGTGGAGAGTGTGTGGATTCTAAAATTTTGCCATCAGTTTTTACCATAAAAAAACATAAAAAATTATAACGAAAATATCCATAGATTGGATAAATTGTTTCACCCAATTGAATATGTTCACCCCAACGAGACCTCAAGTGTTGTTGGTGTTGGCATTATTTACTTCCCTTCAAATAATTACTAGTTGACACATTATATCTGTTTGCACCTTGAGACTTGCACCTTGAGACTACTGTAATCCTAAACCTTTCATGTTAGTTATGATCGTGGAAATATTTGAAAAAAAATTAATGATGAAGAATAATTAAAATAGAAATGATAATGTTCACATTTTCTTTTATAGTTCAAAAATAGATTCTGACTATAGTAAATAAAAGAAAAAATGGCAAAAATGATTATTCCACCATAATATGTATACCTTAGTAATTTACTAATTATAAATTAATTAAACTATTAAAGAATATTAATTTATTTATTCGATCTGTGTGCACTCCGTGGAGAGTCCGTGGATCCTGAAACTTTACCATCATTTTTCATTATAAAAAACATAAAAAATTATAACGAAAACATTCCTAGATTGGATAAGTTATTTTGCCCAAACGATTATGTTCACCCTAACGGGACCTCAAGTATTGTTGGTGTTGGCATTGTTTAGTTCCCTTCAAAATATTAGGCCCCGTTTGTTTGGGAGGAAAATATTTTTCTGGAAAATATTTTCTATTTTTTTTTAATTTTCCAATGTTTGTTTACATGGAAAATTTAGTCAACAGGAAAATTTTAGTTAAGTCAACAGGAAAATAGTTGAAAAATATAGAATAATATGAGAAAATGTTTTCCTGTTTTAAAATTTGGAAAACATTTTCCAAATTGCTCTCGACTTTCTCTCTTTCCCGATCGCACTCTTCTTCTCTCCCGACGGCTCTCTCTCGGATGCTGTTCTCTTTCTCCGTTTAACTCCGACGGTTAATAACGGCGACGGTAGCCTCTCTCTTTGATTGGCAGGTTTGATTTGACTAAGGAGAAGAGACGAATTCAGTACGGAGATTATCGGGAACCGATCTTGAAAGGTACTTTTATCTGTCTTCACTTTGAGACTATTGTAATCCTGAACCTTCCCCGTTAGTTATGATCATGGAAATATTTGAGAAACAACTAACAATGAAGAATAATTGAAATATAAATGATATGCACATTTTCTTTTATAGTTTAAAATTAGATTCTAACTATTGTAAATAAAATAAAAAATGGGAAAAATGCTTATTCCACCATATATAATATGCATGCCTAACACTACACCATAGATGGCCTGTTGCAACACTGTAAATTTGTTACTAAAGATAAAAAATTTGTTGCAATAGATGATAAGGCAACATTTTTTACAAAAAAAAAAGTGTTGGTTTTTTTGCCGTTGCCTTAGACACCAAAGGCAACACTTTTCAGTATCTACAGCAACAGTGAAAAAAGTGTTGCTAAATTTATCTAAGGCAACATTTTTTCTTGCAAGAGCAACAAATTTTATTTGTTGCTATTAAGGCAATTGCAACATTTTTTTTGCAACATTTTTTATGTATTGTAACATTAATTAATGTATTATGAGAATAATGGCAACATTTATTGGCAACATTTATTGATTTATGGCAATATATTTTCTGTTGTACCTTGCAACATTTCTGGAGGTCAAACGCAACATATTTTTCTTACAACACAATTTTATGACAATAGGCAACAAAAATATTGGCAACAATTTCTGGGATTATGCAACACAATTTCTAGCAACAATTTCTGCTTTTAATTGTAACAGTAAAAAATAATATTCAACCACCCTCATCATTTATAAATACATAGACATCCAACCATTCTCATCATCGAGAAATACATAGCTCCATAGACAGAATTCAAGTACAAATCACTAAACAACAATTCAGATTCATCAGTCCTAAAACAATATAAGAAACCTACAAGTTCGGAGAAGAATCGTTGTTGTTACACTGGAGCCTTCTATGTGTCAGACTTCAAGAAACCAGCATGTAAATATATAAATATATAAATATGGTAAATAACTCCAGCCACAAATGTCATAATAACTAAATATGTTGTTTTCCTAGAAGACAGTATATAAGATATGATAGAAGTCGTCACATACCAGCATCTTGATGAAAGTTGTTTTTCCCATCCCGTTCTCACCCAGTATTACAATGATTTGACTATCAGTAAATTCACCCTCGTTCAACTTAAGGTCAGAACAAATTTCTGCTTTGATATCTCTTTCATCTTTTTGGTCCAGCAATTCTCCCATAACTCCTCTGATCGCTCTCTGAACATAGATAATATCATATGGCTTCAGCAGCACCTACAAAGTACAATACCAGATGATTACACAACTGACCACCATAATACAGCATTAAAGGCATGAAAGTCTTGTAATTACGAATTCAAACCAAGAAAAAGAGAATAGGAAACTATACGGAACTACTAGAACTAGCCCGTACTTTGTTGAACATACTTTGACATACAATCAGCATACTGTCACCAAATGATTGCTGAAACAGATGTTTCAAATATTATTCAGTAAGTAGCTTCCAATACATACTGGTGAATGCTTCCAGCAAATATAATAAATGTTTATCATGAGAAGAAATTGATAATTTTAAGGAATTTAATAGTTGAGCAACAAGAGAATAGCTTACCCATAACCAGAGGTAAAAGCATACAAGAACAGAGACAGAGGGAGACAGACATGCACAGAGGCGACTGCCCCCCAACCTGTATAGTTTTTGTGTATATATACATGGTGAGTCTGTGAGCAAGTCTATATGTTTTGAAATTTAGCTCCCCCTTGAAAAACAAAGAAACCAATTAATATAACAGAGTAACTAGTGAAAACTTTATATGTTACTGCTCTAACTTAACAATATCTCTTCTTACTTCTAACTACACTCTTTTTGACAATTAAGAATAAGTGACAGCAAGTAGGCTTCTCAGATAAATCACGACCAGTGCTGGATCTGCATCACGACCAGTGCCGGATCTGGGGGCAGGAGGGGCAGCTGCCCCTTTAGCTTCTTAGTATTAGTACTTTATTATACATACTATTATCATTTGTAGTATTAGCTCAATGGTACAGACAGTGTTTTCTACGCTCTTTCCTTGGGAATTGAATCCTATAATCAAATGTTTCTTTGTTTTTCCAACAATTATTGATAAAACTTTCGTTGTTTGTCATGGTTGGGAATCGAACCAGGGCCATTCTGAAATAAGAAAATTAATAATGGCTCTCACCATTAGGTCATCTTAGCTGCTTTTAAAATCACATTAACACTTTACTGAGTGAAATTTTTGCCCCTCTCTTAGAATTTCTGGCTTGCCACTGATCACGATCATGAAGGAAACATCTATTGCATCACAAAAAAAAACTAATTAAAGGAGCCTCCAACCAGATATAAGTACAAGAATCGAACAGAATCACTAAGGACTAATTTAAGACTAGAATTAAGACTAGAATATCAACAGAAATAGCAAGGAGACATAAGTTTTACCAGTAGTCTGGACTCTTATATTCACTCGAGCTTCCAAGGGATGAGGAATACTGTACCCACACAATGTCACTCTTGGACTACAATATAGAAACAATGCATGCTTTATTCATAAACTAGTATAGAGTAGAAGAAACAAGCAATTTAAGAGCAAGAAATTATTTCCAACTATAAAAACATAAACTTCATCTCAATTTCTTTCCACAGAGTTTCTAATCAATCTACCTCCAGCAAACTCACAGAGAAATATGAATGGAACTGATCAAGATGCAATTTTTTGAAATATCCCACATAATTATTGCACATAAAAAATCATAGCATAGATCACACTAGCCGAAAAGCAATTCCCACTAGCCAAAATTAGAATATATCGAACCAAATTGAAATGAAAAAAAGGCAGACACAAAGACGAGATAAAATGGATCCAGGGTTTCCTGAACAAAACCCAAAATCCGAGTTTCAAATTAATGAAATAAAAAACAAACTGATCTATAAGAACACAAATAGTATACAAAAAAGAAACTAATTGTAACTCACAAAATCAAACCGATTTATAACTATAAAAAAGAGGATTTGAAGTTCAAATCCTAAGATTTCAATGTTACCATAGATTTGAAACTCGATATCGATTGAAAGCTTGAATAGTGGGATTTTCAATCTAAATTTGCAGCTTGTACTGATTTGAAAACATAATACATCCTAGGACACTAGAGTGAGATGTCGTCCATTCCCGTTCCGGTGCTTCCCTTCGGTGGAATACCTCAGTGTGGAAATGGCCTAAGGGCCACACCTCTCTAAACAACTGGCGGTCCAAATTCATACGTTTATAGTTATTTGATATTTTATTATTTAGAATATTTTATAAAATTTAATAAAATATTTTTTTTAATATTAAATAATTAAATTATTTTAAATAATTACTAATTTATTATTTATATAATTTATAAAAATCTAAATATGTAATAAATAAAAACTAATATATATGATGATTCGTCAATTTTGGCACTCTTCAAGGCACTCTCTATTGAAAAATCTCATAGCTTGCTCAAATGGTAATCGCATGCATGCTTTTCACAACACTGGTTCAATCAAATGCTTAAAACCATATTTCTAATTGTAAGGTTACAATACCGAAATGTGAGACACCCTATGTATGTGCTGCAAATCTGCAAAAATGGTGATAAAGCTAACTCATAGTTACACTTCCAGTTCATCGAAAAATCTTGAAAGGTTATACCTAGAGTTTAACTTCCATTTCTTACTAAACCTCAAGACTCCGTTCAATGCTGGCAACTCACAGAAATACACAGACACCTACTTCCAGAGTTGAATCTTGTCTTACCTTATACGCATACTTATTCTATGGATTTTGTGCTGCTTAAAACCCCAAATTTAAAGACATTCCCCACATCAGAAACAGAAAATATTTAGTGCTAGGTAGTGAGGCATATAAGGTGAATTAAAACTCATTGCAATTATTCACAATTCTCTCGCACATTCCTACTAGCAAGAAACGAAACAATAAAGATTCAAGGCAATATCTTTTCGTAAATCAAAAGTACCTAAACATAGTTAACAAATTAATTCGCCCCCAACATCCTTATGGCAGTATTAACAACAAAGGAAAGCCAAAACTAACATGCAATTAAACACACTTCAATGAACAAGTATTTATTTATGAACATACCTGTTCAAATGCTTGCGAAAATCTAAAACTCAGCTTCCTTATTTGCAAATTCCTCACAAGTTGTCCCTTTTCCACATCAACTTATGTAACCTTATCATTGTCCCCATGTTCAACAAAACCCAATTCACCACCACCACGACCTCCCTTTCCTTTCCCATTACC